>MU271230.1:43848-90647 GCA_021432655.1 Atractiella rhizophila | reverse complement strand
TGTAGTGGTGAATCGGGTTAACACGGATAGGAGGAGAATAATTGAGGCGCATTAGGGTGACAGTGAAGGGGAAGATCAAGAGAATGTACAAAGTAGACGAGAGGAGATGCGAGACACCGTCACAATAAGGCGAACATATATATCTAGTCTCTCATCACCTCCACTGGAGTCTCATAAGAGAATCCAAATAGAGGTGATGTCCAATCAGAAGTACAGTATAGTACGTGAATCCAAAATAGAGGTGATGTCACAGTCGGGATTGTGGGCGGGACGTTTCAAGGTCCCCTAGTTGAGGGAGAAGGGAGGAAACCGCAGGTGGTCGGGTAGTGTATCAGAGAAGTCTCCGCCTTGCTTTCGCCGAAGTTAGTTACAGAGAGAAGAAGGAGTCCCGTTTAAGCACTTGATGATACACCATGGGTCTTTGAATTGTATGGGTCTAGAAATTGTGGTATATTATTTCAGCGGGTTTAGTTTAGGTTAGGGAAATCTTTTAAACATAAGTCTTAGAGGAACGTACACGCGTATAAAAGGAGAGATAAGTCGTTGTTTAACCACCTTGAGGGAAACTCTATAGAAGCTTTTATATCGTCATTACTTAAATACATAAAGAGTCATTCCTATAGACTAATGACACTAAAAAAAACCCTTATTTGTTCTCTTTGTAGATCAATAAGGTGACAGATTCAAAACGAGTCTAGTCGGATGTTGAACTACTCTCTGGTGAACAATTTCAGACCACGAGGTAACAATCGTACAACGCGTTTTAGGCGTTAAATTCAAAGTTCAGTCGTTAAGGTGTGCGAAAAGACCAGTGCACGAACCCAGCTGTGCAGGAATGGTTGCGTTGAAGGTTGGCACAGGGGTGTCGAGGTCGGAGGAGGCTTACGGTGGTTTCTTCTTCTTCCTGGAATCATTTTTTCTACACAACCGATTTTCCCTCTTCCTGAAACACCTTCGTCACCTCTAAATAACCTTCGAGGTTCTTCTCCGGCTCTCTTGGTTCCTGGGTGTCACGCGGTAAAGGATATCTATTGAACGAAGTGCCATAAGGATAGGTTTACCTTTACCTCCAAAATGGAAGTACTTAATACCATGAGAATCCATGGCCACAGAACCTCCCCAATTTGGCCCATCTTTCAGTAGTTGTAGTCGCGAACAACTCATTTCCCTCTCCTTCGTCCTGACTATTCGACCTAAGCCACCCAGCCTCTAAGTCCCGAAGGAGAAGTATCCTCCCCAAATATGGACCAACACTTCTTCTAACACCCCTCCGGCGGTCCCTTTTCCGACCATAATGGCAAACTACTTCGCCGTACCTTGTCTCTAAGCCTCAAAGTTTCGTTTAGGAAACCTAGGGTTCGCACGTTTTCGAAAGTTAGCCTGTTTACAAGTGAGGATAAAACTAGAAGAGCTCCCCCGGTACTCTTTTATGCCTTAAAATACCCTACTAGACCGTTTATACCTACTCTTCCCAAACCTCGACCCTCCGCCGGCCTTCTATCCTCAGGCAGCGCATTAACCCGGACGACTCTCTTCTCGGTAAATAGCTCGTTTCAGTCTGTTCGAACTTGACCATTGGGAATAGCTTACACAATGACGCTCACCGTCGAGAGAGGGGGGAGAAAAATAGAAGAGTCCTTTTGCTAAGGTCTTCTCAACCAACTCACCCGATAGCCTACTAGTTTCTTTTCTCTAGAACAAACAGGAAAAGTTAGACTTTTGGAAAAGAAAATGAATATACTGACTAGAATCGTAACGGGAGAGGCTTTTACCTACCTGTCTACTCCAAAACCCGATAGACACCAAGTATAGTTAAATACAGGGAGTAGGTTTTCACCGGGCTAGGCTGTGCAGGTCGAGAGGAGTAACAACTACCGGTGCCAAGAGTACGAAGACGAGAGTAGTAGGCAATACAGACCCTAATGGAGGCGTTGTAACAGGTGTAGTAAACGGAGGGGAGGAGTATGGTGCGTGTTTGAGGTCGGTAGGCGCAAATGGGCGAACGGGCGCCGATTTGCACTGCGTGCAAATAGGCGACGGGAGACGCAGTGGCGCACGGGCGCCGATTCGCAGGGAACGCAAATGGGCGATAGGAGACGCAATCCGGCGAACGGGCGCCGATTTGCGTAAGATGCAAACCTGACAGCGAGTTGAGTGCTGTGGAGGGGATGGAGTAGTGTATCTAGTGCCTGGGAAGTGCTGAACGCTCGTGGTTCAATGACAACTGTAATGGTCGCGAGAAACACGAACTAGAGACAACATCAGCAGCAGAATTAAAGGACGTCGGGGAAACACAACCCTCAATTGCAGAGTTGAGTCAACCCTCTCCATCACCACTCTGCCTCCGCCATGCAAAAGGCATTGCTCCTGTGGAAGGACTTGAAGAAAGAAGGCCAATGGTGGAAGAATGGATTGGTGGGTATGTTGTGTGTTGAAATAGAGAGAGCTGGAGAGGAAAGTGCACGGAGGTCAACTTATTGCAGTACCACAAAATCCATGTTAGACAGTATATATCTACTAAAATATCGAAATTTCATATTGTAACTAGCAAAATTAGAACCGCTAAATTGATCTACAAACATAGATAGCGCAACAATGTAATGGGAATAGGTGAAATGTACTAGAATAATACGAGCCCATCAACGCTTGAGAGCCTTATATCGAGTCTGGAAGATACATTTCCTCATTCTGGTCTGCATCTCCTTCAACCAGAGAGTCGTCTGCATCCGGTTCGAGAGCTGTGTCAATGACTGTATCCGAGTGGTGGCGAAAAAGAATCCACACGAATGCTGTACCGTTGCCGTCTTCAGCTTGAAAAATCCCGATCAAACGGTGGATCTGGTCCAGAGGTACAAGCTGATAAAGATTACGAGCGGTGGGGTGAGCGGGACTGCAAGGTGCGAGACCAATCAAAACTCTATTATTGTATGTTCTATATGAGAATGAAATACATACCTGCAAGGTGCGAGACCAATCAAAAGTCTGGGTCTCACACTTGCAGGGGAAGTTATTTTATAGCATAAAAGCTGAGTATTAAGAAAAAGGAACCAAGGATATATGACTTCATACCAGCAAGAGAAAGGAGGGTGCGTTTATGCTCCCGTGGCCCCATCACAAGCCGATACTCGCCGCTCCATTGGCAGAGGATCTCACTCTGTAAGGGGTTTGCTCGTTTGTTGAAAAGCTGAGTGAGCGCGAAGAGCCTGTCGGCCATTGCATCTGCTGTTGGGTTGAAGAAGGACTCTGGAATTCGAATGTAGACAACAGCCTCACTATAGAAGATGTCTCCAGCATCATCAATGCCCTATCCGTCATGTCAGAGGAGTTTGTAGCTCATATCAGTGTACTAATCTAAATCTGACCTGAAATCTGCGAGCCCTTCTTGCTTCGAATTTCCATGACCGTTCGAGTCTCTGAGAGCGAATAATCCCCATTAGCCAAAGAACACCGGCCCCAGTACTCCCATTTTGCAACAGTCTTCTCCATATCTATTCCGTCAAGATTCTTGCCATGAGAGGCACTGTAGGATTGAATCAAATTGATCTCATGCATCCATTCTACGAATTAATCGCTGCCTCGCAGTTTGACTAACTTGGTGACAGGAATAGATGTCCATCGAGGTGAAGAGACAGAGTTGTGAGAGGATATAAGGACAACTGACAGAACCGAGGGGCAGACTTGCCATGAATGGGATTTTCATCTGGATAGAGAACATCAACGATGTTCAGCTGCTCTTGCAAAAGTGCTTGGTTAAGGAGATTCTCTTGATACTTGTTGTCCTGGTTGATACACTTTTTAAGATAACCAATCATTCCCTCCATTGGAAATTGCGAGTAGAGAATTCGGGGGGCCCCACCAGAGAATCCAATCGGCAACGTGCAAGAGATGGCGGATGCACATGGGTATTCGAACAAGTCGAGACCGATCCCCATGTACAAATACCTTCTCCCAGCCTGTCATGAAATTGGCAAAATATTCTCGAATTTTGAGCCACTGCTCTTCTGTAATCTGGTGCTGCTGTGCGAGCAGGCAGCCACAGACAAAAGAGTCAATTACGTTTAGGACGTTGAGAGGAAATCCAAGGAGGAAAAGGCTAGGAAGAAGCAGCCAGTCGTAAATGTCCCACTATTCGTGCATCTTGTACTGAGTGTTTCGAAATCGGTATATGTTTCGAAGAGCCGCCTGAGAGAAGGCGTAGGGAATATCAATTTTGGAGCATTCGATCATGGGTTCCCAAATTCCTCACGAATTTGCTGTGTCGGATGCCATGGTTTAGGAAGCGACTCCTGCTTGTTGATCCCCATGGTAGAATCGAAAATGAGTTCAGCATCATTCTTCCAATGGAGATGAGCAAGATCCCCAGCAAAAATGGTCCAAGGATCACGAAATGTAGCGAGACCAGATATGGGCATGATGGAAATGATGCCACTGTCACGAGCTATCTCTGAACGAGCTTTTTGGGTCGTTGCAAGGGCTAGGTCCTTTGCTATTTGTGTGTATTCTGTCGTTGTGCGAATGAGAAGGTTTAGAGGATCGTAGGCGACTAGGCGATAATCAGGTAGTGTACCATCATCCTGAGGAAGCGATATACATGGGTAATAGTAGTGTTGGCCAAGAAGCCGACCGATAAGCTTGCAAAAGCGACAGCCACACTTGCCTTGATGGCCCGTGCAGCCATTAGCCTTTGCAGAGCCAAGCATGTCACCTATGTGTCTTTCAATGTGAGTTTTAAGGAAGCAGTGTGAGATTCTTCCCGAGCTTGTTGAGCAGCCATCCTTTCCAAACAAACCACCTTCGATATCCAGCATCCCACATCCACAATCCTCCACTCAACTTTGCCATAGCTTTATAGAATGGAATGAAGAACGATTGGATGTCAACGGGATTGTTGGGACCAGGAACGCCTAAGGTGAAATATGTATGATGACGTTTCGCTCGTACGCCCGTGTCGAAGCCTAGAAACGAAAGGATGATGAACCACATGTTAGAGTCGCGGGTGGCATGGATGGCTGCACCGTCTGTCGAAGCAATAAAGACTGATTCTCGTTCGTCTTCCATAAAGCCAATGTTATCGTTGGCAAGGGCTTGGACTGCTGTGCCCGTGGTGGAAGTCATCGTAAGTGTATCCACGGCGCAGTTTGTCTAATAAATGCTCTGTTTTTGCCAGTGTCTCTCCCAGCTTCCTTCCAAAGTACCCCATCATCTCAGCATTCTGTGGAGCCGGGAACTTCGCCTTAATTTGATGGAGGGGATTGTAGAAGAGAAAATGCTTTTCACTCTTCTTCTTTGTTCTTGATGAATCACCTGGTATTGCAGATCGTCCAAAGGAAAGAGAAAAGCGAGATCGGTTGCATGGTACAATGGCGCCGTTAATTTTGCACGAATGTGGACATCTAAGTCTTTCTTTAGCACCTTCTTTGCTATTCGAAAACAACCAACTTGCCCATCCAACTTCTCATACTTGTCAAGATAGGAGCTGCAAGAGGCTCCACACATAGGCAACCACTCTCCGGCCAAGCCGCTGAGCTCAGCAAGCATCTTTTTTGCCTCAGGAAGGGTATGCATTTCATGCTTACGCAAAGTCCAGTTTTGACGATGGCCTTCATAGCTTGCCTCTTTCTCGTTGTTTCGGTGCCAGATTTGGAACTTGTCCAAAGTAAGTTGCCGCTTGTCACTAAGCCTGGGGATATCATCTGGATGTGTTGGAGGAACAGATGAAAGATTCTCGGAGTTGTCGTCGTAAAGTGGCATGAGGATATCACGAATGTCGCTGCAACACAAAAACAAATATTAATGCCATTTCATCACATGCGAGAATCCTTACCATAGTGGGGTCGCGTGTGTGAGCTCTACAGCTCCAACAGGTTGGGGGGCTTCATCAGGATTTGGATTATGATACGTCTGCTCATCTTCAGCAATCGATGCAATAACTTCCACCTCCTCTCTCAGCTCTATGCTCTCTCCAACAATCATCTCATCGCCATTGACTTCCATCTCTTCATCACTTCCATCGTTCATGTTGCCTGCAGGAATTGCATCGAGGTCTGTTGTTGAGATATCCATTTCAAGCCGGGAATGCTGAGGCTCAGATGCTGGAGGCTGTTGTATCTTGAGTCGGACTTTCGATGCGTAAGGAACCCTTCGTGAAGGCACAGGATCCTTGCGGGTGTATGCTTCAATGAGATGCCGGAAGTTGCGATGAAATCAACGCGTAAAGCAGCACGTGTTGCTAATCGTAGCCCATCCTCCTCCGCCTTTTTCTTCCTGGCTTGAGCACGAATGGAGGGATATGGCGATGAAGAGTTCCTAGTGGATCTCAGGCTGTCATGGAGAGGGATGAGATGGGATGTCGAACTAGGGTGCATTGAGCTGGATCTCATGGAAAGGACAAATAGGAGGATGCTCGATAAGAATTGTGTCAGGTTTGCATCTTACGCAAACTGGCGCCCGTTCGCCGGATTGCGTCTCCTCTCGCCCATTTACGTTCCCTGCGAATCGGCGCCCGTTCGCCACTGAGTCTCCCGTCGCCACTGCATCTCCCGTTGCAAATCGGCGCCCGTTCGCCCATTTGCACCTACATCACCACTTAGCCCAATTGTGCCTATCCTCCTCTTATTAACTCCGCGTAATCCCACTGTCACTTCCCCTTCTAGTTCTCTTACATGTTTCATCTGCTCTCCTCTACGCTCTGTGGCAGTGTTATTCCGCTTGTATATATAGATCAGAGAGTAGTGGAGGTGACCTCAGAGTATTCTCTTAGGTTTATCTCCACTACAGACGCATCGCCTATCGGCGACCGCACATAGTGTCAGCCCTAACAGAAGAATACTCTCTCTCAATTTCAAAACCAAACTTAAAAAATGTCGGAGGTTTGAGGAGATATGGAAACGCGCGAATCGCCGACGAGCGAAGAACGCATCCATCGTTTAGAAAGGATGTTCCAAACTCTACACCTCACAACCGAAAAGCAGTTCAAAAAAATCGAACAAGATCTCGTAGCAAGTTTCAACCAACAAAACGCGCAAACCTCCCAAAATGCGCACGAAATTGCGCAACTGAGGTCCGACGTCCAGAACACAAACGACCGAATTTTACAATTGCTGGACTCCAGACTGCCTTCTCCTAGAGACAGTGGGACCACCTCCCCCTTTTTATCGCGAACAGACCCAATACCCCAAACTTAATACCTCAAAATGCACAAGTTTCGCCTTATGCAGGAATCAGACTTGCCACGCCCTCTATCTTCAAAGGAGTGCCTAGCTCGGCGCCGACCTTTCTTCGCGAAATCCACATCTACACGTCTGCCATCCCAGGACAGTTCCCCTCAGAAAAATCGAAAATCTTATTTACTCTATCATATATGAAAGAAGGAGACGCTGAAAAATTCGCCGCTGGGATACTGCGCCGACTTGTCGAAAATGAGGAACAGATTTCGTGGGAGCAATTTTTGTCGGAGTTCAGATCGCGATTTTGCAAAACTGACCACAAACTTATTGCGCAAACGAAACTGTCTTCCCTGCAACAGAAAGGCAAGCTAGAGTCCTACATCATCAAGTTTGAAGAGTTGGCAAATCAGACAGACTTTGATGATGAGGCGCTCACATTTTTCTTCAAACGGGGCCTCAATCCTGCCTTACACCTTAAAGTGACACAAGGAGATTTCCCCAAGTCCCTTGAAGAGTGGAAGGAAAAAACGCGGCGAATCGACGCAGAAGAATTCGCACATTCCAGCTTCTTTCGGGGCATCTCATTGGTGACGAGTGGAACCCAAAATACACCTTCAGCAAAGAAGGATCACTCAAAATCAACGAAACAGAAAGACAACAGCGGACCGCCACTGTACCGACTGAGCGCTGCTCTGTCACCCATCGCCGCTTCGCAATCTCATGAAGCTAAAGATCCCGACGATATGGAGGTGGACGCAACGAAGTTCAGACCGCCTCGTTGTCGAAGATGCCAAAGGATCGGACACAGAGAGAAGGAATGCAAGATATCCATGAGCAAAGAGCAATACCTTCGTGCACAAGGAGAATATTTCGACACTCGTCTCGTAGAATAAGAACGACAATCTGCGCAAATCTCCGACCGGTGGCCGAAAACGACCGTCACTCAATCATCGGATCTGTGGGAGGATTTTTGAGACGGCGATGGGTGAAAGGAGTGTCCCCGTCGCCGACTTGCAATTCATTTTCGTCATTTAAAATTACTTCCAACAAAGCGCCGCTTTGCGCAGATTTCCCTTCTCCCGAACATGACTCCCCATTTCCAAAATTGCGTTTTCCATCTTGGAGACAAAGATGCGCAGATGTCGCAAAAATGTACGACAAAGTCCACCTACGTTCGACAACGGCATCCCTAGTCAGTTCTAAAACGAAACTCAGAACCGGTTTTCATCACCCACATTCCCATCGCCGACACGCCACATCCGCGCTCTTCGACAGCGGGGCAACTACTTCCTTCATTTCTCCGAAACTCGTTTCTGAATACAACCTACCCGTCACTCAACTCCCTTCCCCAGTGCCCGTTTACAATATCGACGGATCCCTCAATCAGGGGGGTTCCATCCATTCTGTCGCTTATTTACCCATTTCGATCGCCGCCCATCACGAAGTTTGGCAATTCGCTGTGGCGGAGTTGGGGACAGTCGACATGATTCTGGGTCATGACTGGCTAAGACACCACAACCCAGAGATTAACTGGGCATCAGGGAAAGTTGAGTTCTCTCGTTGCCCCACCGGTTGCAATGCGGTTGATGTGTCTACCACACGTGACCAAGTTCCATCGTCCTCTGCCTCAATACGTGCCGCCATGACAAAATCGCAGAAACTGGCGAAAGACGCAGCGGCGATGAGACCAAAAAGCGTTGTCGAAATACCGGCGCAAATCGCCGATTTTGCAGACATTTTCGACGACGAAAAATTCAAAACCTGGCTTCCTCCTTGACGACCTTGGGACCATGCCATCAACCTCAAACCAGAAGCTCAACCATATGCTGGTCCCATCTACCCCTTGAAAAGAGACGAACAAGCGGCGCTCGACCAATTCATTGACGCTGAACTGAGCGCTGGTCGTATACGTCCTAGCACAGGTGAACATGGTGCTTCCGTCTTTTTTACACACAAAAAAGACTCACCCGAACTTCGTCCCCTTTTCGACTATCGTAAGTTGAATGAAGCCACAATCAAGGACAAAACTCCACTCCCTATCCAAGCTGACCTCTTCTCCATGGTCTCTAGTAAGAAATTTTTTAGCAAGATTGACCTGAGAAAGGGTTTCAACAACGTTCGCATCAAAGAAGGAGACGAGCACAAAGCGGCGTTTCGCACAAATCGCGGCCTTTTCGAACCATTGGTGCTGTATTTCGGTCTCTGCAACTCACCAGCGACTTTTCAGGCCTTCCTGAACTCTATTTTTCGCACGATGATCGCCGCTGCGTTCATCTTCGTATACATCGACGACATCCTCATTGCGACAGAGACTGAAGAAGAACATTGGGAACGTGTCCGACAAGTTTGTCAAATTTTGCGTGAAAATGGACTTTACGTAAATTTGCAGAAATGCATTTGGTGTCAAGAGGAGGTAGAGTATCTAGGCTTGATCATTTCCAGCAGAGGGATCGAACCGGATCCAGTGAAAGTTGCAGGAATGATGGATTGGCCAGAACCAAAAAACATGAAGGAAGTCCAAATGTTCCTCGGTTTCGCTAATTTCTATCGCCGCTTTTGCGACAGATTCAGTCACATCGCACGACCTTTATATGAACTGACGAAAATGGAGGTTCCCTGGGTCTGGGGGGTAGATCAACAACGTTCGTTCGCCGCTTTGAAACAACTCATGACTTCGGCGCCCGTCTTGGCACATCCCGAACAAATAGGACGATTTTTGCTCGAAGTCGACGCGTCAAATTTCGCGACAGGCGCCGTTCTGTCGCAAATGAAGCCTGATGGGAAGTTTCATCCTCTCGGTTTCGTGTCAAAATCGCTCGACAATGCCCAGAGGAACTATGACACCTACGACAAAGAAATGCTCGCAATTATGCGTGGACTGCAAGAATGGAGACACCTTCTTCAAGGTACTGATGAGCCATTTCTGATCTTGACCAATCACAAAAATCTTGAGTATTTCAGAATGCCACAAAAGTTGAATCGGCGACAGGCGCGCTGGATCACTGAACTTGCATCTTTCAACTTCACTCTATTAGACCGTCCTGGACGAAACTCCGCAAAACCAGATGTGCTCAGTCGGCGACCGGATCACAAACCGGCGACTTGCGACAACTTTGACATAGTATTACTCCCAGAACATTTTTTCAACACGGATCGTATCACGATCAACGCGACTGGGAGCGCGGTTGCGCTCACAACACAAATGTCGGAGTTGAGTATACTGGAACGCATGAAAAGGGTACCTGAACGGGAAGAACAAGTAGTCAAAGCCTTGAGAGAGATCCTGGACGAACCAGTCGACGCAATTTGCCGACGGGAGTGGCAAGAAGTCGATGGCGCTGTCTATTTTCGCGGAAAACTCTACATTCCCCGCGACGACGAAATTCGCCGCTCGATTTTGCAAGACCTGCACGATTCGCAAATCGCCGGTCATCCAGGCGTAAAATCGACGACGGCTCTCGTAAAAAGGTACTACTGGTGGCCGGGTTTGGCGCATTACGTTCGCCGCTATGTCGGCGCCTGTTACACTTGCCACAGAACAAAAAACTTTCCTTCCCCACCTGTCGGGTTTTTACAACCAAATGACATTCCCACGCGTCGATGGCAAATTGTCAGCATGGACTTGGTTGGACCACTCCCAGAATCTGGGGGGTTTGACACGATTTTCGTCATAGTGGACAGACTCTCAAAACGCACCCATCTCATTCGCACCCATTCGACGATGGATGCAGAAGGCCTTGCAAGACTTTTTCGCGATCACGTATGGAAGTTACATGGACTTTTCGATGTCGCAATTTTCGATCGAGGCAAAGAGTTTGTGTCCAAATTCACATCCGCACTTTTTCGCCTATTAGGTATCAAAGGCTCACCATCGACAGCCTATCACCCGCAAAGTGATGGTCAGACTGAACGCATGAACCAAGAGGTTGAATAATATTTTCGCATTTTCTGCAATCACCTTCAAGATAATTGGGTGGAAGGACTTCCCAATGCAGAATTTGCGCTCAACAATCGCGTCAGTTCGGCGACGGGCGTAACTCCATTTTCGCTCGATTGCGGTCAACATCCCCGCATGGCCTTTGAACCCATCTCCGACGAGGACGTTCCCGCGGCCGCGCAATTCGTCGAAAAGATGCAAATCGCCGACCGGGAAGCACAAGCGGCACTCGAGCAAGCAGCAGATCTCATGGCAAAACATCATGACAGAAAACGCGCACCGGCGCCCGAATATCACGCCGGCGATTTCGTCTGGTTGAGCGCGAAAAACATCAAATCAACGAGACCCGTCAAAAAGTTAGACGACAAATGGCACTTTTCGTGTTTTGCAAGTTTTGGGTCCCCTCAACCTTAAACTCAAGTTGCCATCCTCATGGAAGATACATCCAGTGTTCCATGTAGGTCTAATACGAAAAGTCAACGAAGACGACATCCCGGGCAGAGTCCAGTTGCCCAAACCACCTGCGGAATTGGTGAATGGAATTGAAGAATGGGAAGTGGAGAAAATTGTCGATGGAAAATGGTTCGGTACCCGAAATAGAGTTTTCAAATATCGTGTTTGATACAAAGGGTATTCACCATCTGAGGACGAGTGGATCAACATCGCAGATCTAGAAAATTCGCAGGATGCTATAAAAGACTATCACTCTGCACACCCTCTCGCAGTTCGTCCCGATTCCATACCGAACTCCGCAAAAAATCGCCCAAACACGCGTTTTCGTAACCTTCGACGAAAACGGGCTGAAGGGTCTTCCTCACTTTAAGGGGTCCAACACCCCTATATGCCTTGCCGGGTGAAATCCTAGTCTTTGAGACTTAGGTCAAGGCAAGGCGCCGACTTGCTCCTCAATGGGCAAGTCGGCGACTTGGTCGTTGGTGAGTCCATTCGTCACCCGTCAAAGACGAATGCTCATTGCGTTCTCGCACCATCACCAATGTCGCATTTACGAAAAATTGCCCTCAATCGCGAGGTCCCCTCCCCCTCACTTTAAGAGGTCCTACTCCTCTACATGCCTCGCTGGGTGAATCCCTAGTCACATTGTTGAACATAGGTCTAGGTGAGGCGCCGGTCTGTTCCTCAACGGACAGATCGGCGACCGGTTTGTTGGTGAGTTGTCCAGCCCGTTTTCGCAGAATGGACACTTATTACACCAAAACAACACCTGGTCAACTTCGAAAAATTCCTCAAATTGCGAGGTACACCATGTCTCTTTGCTCCAACAATTTCACTCTGTCCGAGCGGCGGCTGGTACTTCAGGCACTTTTCGCAAAATTGGCAAACCTTATGAAGTAGAAGTTTCTGCTTACTGCAAGAACCACAGAAACTGGGGGGTGTTGTCAGGTTTGCATCTTACGCAAATCGGCGCCCGTTCGCCGGATTGCGTCTCCTCTCGCCCATTTGCGTTCCCTGCGAATCGGCGCCCGTTCGCCACTGCGTCTCCCGTCGCCCATTTGCACCTACATCACCACTTAGCCCAATTGTGCCTATCCTCCTCTTATTAACTCCACGTAATCCCACTGTCACTTCCCTTTTAGTTCTCTTACATGTTTCATCTGCTCTCCTCTACGCTATGTGGCAGTGTTATTCCGCTTGTATATATAGATCAGAGAGTAGTGGAGGTGACCTTAGAGTATTCTCTTAGGTTTATCTCCACTACAGACGCATCGCCCGTTGGCGACCGCACATAGTGTCAGCCCTAACAAATTGGGAGGGATTCATATAGTGATACTGGTGCACAGAGTAGCTGAAGAAAGGTCTGCTTCTATTTTCACTGCGATTGTTGTCAGAAATTCTGACACGCTCCTCTCTTCTGGTGCAGAAATGCATGCATTAATTCGAAACATTATATGCACTACATTTTCATTGAGACAAGAGAACGACGACAGCTCCATCCATCCACCTTCCCCTCTAGTCGATCCTCTGTGCCGCATTCGAGTTAGCCGCTTCATTCACCCCTCCCCCTCGTTCTTCCTCCGGCTTCCCTATTTCTCTCCTTCGAGCTCCTTCCCCACATTGTATGCCGGACTCCAGCACCGCACAAGTCCAGCTGACTCGGAGGGGATTCTTCAGTCACTGTTCTGCCTCTACACGCCTCACGTTTCTCACAAACGAGTCAGCGAGAACACAGCGCACTGCATGATCCCCACCTGTGGCTAGAGGCCAGAGGGGGTAAGGAGGCGGCGGAGAAGGTGTCGAAAGCTGGACGAAGACGGCGGAGGATGGGTTGACGGGCAAAGAGCAGGCCTCAGGCCGTGGGCTATGAGGCACCCAGATGACCAGTTTGTGGGAGAAATGAAGGAGAATGGCACGGTTGATGGATTGTGGTCGTTGTGGGATGGATAGAAGTTGTGTACCTTTATTTGATGCGGCAAACTCGAATTTCAAGAAGGATGTTGAGGTCACGTTCCAAGAAAGGAATAACCATAGGTGAGCAGTTTGTGGGAAGATCAAGGAGAATGGCACATTGTTGGTGCACGAACGTTGTGCGCATTCGGAAAACTCGGACGTCGAAGAAGGCGACGGCTAGTTCCTATTAACCAGATGGAATTAACCCTCTGCGAATGAAGGAAGAGATTTAAGTGGAGGAAGTGGGAACGGAAGTTGCACCTCGACAAGTTGGAATCAAAACAATGCTTGTCCTGATTGAAGGCGATGCAGTTACAGTCGTGAACATCATGGTTTGATACTTCTCCATTCCCTTTCCCACGCGGCAGAGACGAGGCGAGATAGTTCACAAAGTGTTCGAGGGGGCATGGAACATGATGATGAAGGTTCCCTCGTGGATAGATGGGCTGCTTGTGGAAGACAAAAGCAGAGATAAGCAATTTGAAAGGCTTACAGTCGTTCGGCGGTAGGAGTAAATCTTGAACGGAGGAGACAAGTCAGTTCGTGTTTCGGTTTGAGCGAGTGTGCATGCAAGATATGAGAGAGTGAATACAGTAACTCAAGAATCTCATCTAAGGAATTCCTTCTCCTTCACGGTCCACTTTCTCCCATTATGCCATACGTCAGTCACAGATCCATAACCGCTTTGCATCCTCCATAGCTTCCATGCTCCTTCTCCCCATCCCTCATCCTCTTTCTTTCAGCTCCAAACTTGAATGCCTCACATGCCCAGACTGAGGTTCTCATTCATCATTCCCCTTTCCCTTTTCACTTTCTTAAGCGAGTGAGCAAAAGACTGCAAAGGATTCTGACGCATTTGTCGCTTCTGTCTCGAGGACGATTGTTAGTCAAAGGAGAGGAGGAAGGATGTCGCCCGATCGAGACTCCAAAGTCATCTTTATCAATCAAGTCCGGAAACTGTGGAGTCGCTTGAAACTTAATGTGCATAATATTATCGTCTCGACGACTAGGAGTAAGGAACAATCAGTAACTGCCCGAGATTCTTGCGAAGGGCGAACTGTTTTGGCCTGTTCCCGGTGTGAGGCTATCGACACTGTCTCCTTGGTAGATGACAAAACAGTCTGATCACAAAGAAGAAGATGAAGATAGCGATGATCCATTCTGACACATGCAAACCTTCAGCATCGGTTTGTAGGACATAGGGATAGGGGCGACGGATGAGGTTGACATACTAAGTTATTTCCAAGTGGTAAGCCATTTTCGAGCGTCATTCCAAAGGCATTCCACAGAATCCTTCTCCCTCCCCCACTCCAAAGAATCTCCAAAGAACGTATACTCATTCTTCGGTCTCCTCTCGATATGGATACCGTTATTACAAAACTCTACCCACCTCACCCTGCTTCCTCGTCACGTTACTCGGATAAATCTTGTTCAGCATCGTGTACACGTCGGGATCTTAGTCTCTGTCCTGTGTGAGTACGTAGAGGAACGAAATTGCTACTGCCAGCAGATTCGAAGGTAGATTTGCCTCCAACTATCCGATCGAATGCTCCTGCAAGGTGGGAACCACGATAACCCGCTCCTTCCTTCAACGGTGAAGGATTCCGCCACATTCTCCGTCTCCCCATTCGATAGCTCTCCCTTCTCATGGATCCTCGGACTCTCCAACTCCAATCCGGCACCCCCCCTGCAGATGGTTTGTAAGAGGGAGCAAGTTCAGGAAGGTTGGCGGCGGTAAGTGGCATGGCGCTAACTAAATCTTATCTACTCCTAAGCCGAAAGGATTCAGTCAGGAGCACAGCGTGTCGTTGGATCAGGGAGAATCGATTGATTTGGGGCGCCCTGTGTAGGTGTAGCTAGCTTCTAATATGTCCGTGTTTAAGCTTGGGACCTGTCGCGTATGTCGGAGAGGGTCATAAGTGGAACAGAGGCCGTCAGCAAAGGCGTGAGTTGCATGACAATTTTGTTCTATGGTCAACACATGGCTTGGTGAGGGTGGATGGAGAGGTAATAGGAGAGAGGAGGATAAGGACGTACAGTCGTCAAGAACTGATCCTAATACATGCAACATCAGTCTCTGAATCTATTAGCAGAGTAACAGCAATGAAGACCTGACAAGAAGACTGCAATCCAGGCAAGGATAACACTTTGATAAAGGAGGTGAAAGGGGCTGACAAAAGCGAGTCAGCGATGGAGAAAAGGGAGTGTTCTATAACCTCACGGTATTGGTGATAATGATAGCGAGAGGCGATTGAAAGGCATTATAACTGGCATGGCAGGCAAGTCCTCCGTTCTGGTGAGGTTGGCATATGGTAGTTGTGCGTTTCATGTGTGGTATTCTCTCGAACCTTGATGGGAGCACAAAGTGTACATCTCTCGAATTGCCTTCGGATGGTCAATTTGGCCAGTGCCTGAATTAAATCGTCATCATCAATCTCCCCTGCTTAGGAAAGGAAGGCATACACACTGTGGTTTCGTCGTTCGATACACCACCTTTCAACAGATTGAATATTCTGTGGGCAGCCACCACTGCTGACAAGAAGGTGGCGAATGTCCCGCTTTGGATGGGGCACCAGAGCTTCAACAATGTCAACTCCCTCGTCTTTCTCCATCGCATCCGCATGGGATCCACATGGAAGACGCACATCGAAGTCAATTTGCGCCACTTTACCTGCTCCATCTCCCGATCCCTGATTTGGGAATCAGCCATCCACCCAGTACTAATTTCATCATAATATCAGCTCTCTAGGCCTTGAAACAGCACCGGCTCTCTCCCATGCCAACCCCCCTCCAGACTCCTTTCCTGCTCGAGACTGTCTTCCTCCCATTTCCAAGACATCAGTTCTCTATTTCCCTCCAGCTTTCCATGCATTCTCCCCCCCCCATTCCATAACCTTGCCATCATCACCCTGACAAAGATATTAGAGAATGAGGAAGCGTGCGCTTTCCGAATATCCTGAGTGGTGCTAGTGAGCCAGCGAGCCAGCGGGGGAGATAGGAGGTGAATGGCGCAGACGAAGTGGAACGAGCCGGGAGGAGAGGGATGGACAGGATTTGCGGTGTAGAGGATGGTTTGGAGCAGGGAGTCGCCCATGCCATGCCAAATTCCTGCCAGAGAACCTGTTGCGTGGTTACGTGATGCCCTGCAGCTAGGAAGAGCAGACATACGGTTGGTAATTGGTGTTTTGACCACTCTCCAGTGCTCCGTACCACGCCTACTGTCCTCACCCTTCTCCTCAGAAAAGGCATAGGCGGTAAATAAATCATCGTCTGCTACCAGCTGTCCCTTCTAGGCCACGAAACCTTCGACCAACCCACCTCCCTCTCATTCCTCCGTTGAAGTGTCCTCTGAACCGACCTGTCCGCTGGACAACTCCAGCCGTTCACTCTGGAAAAAGTGAAAGGTGGAAGGAGAGGGAAGTGGAGGGAGGGTTGACGCTCTCCCGCGCACCCCGAGCGAGTCCATTCGAACGCAGGGTGGGAGCCTGCGCAGTAGGTCAGGTGGTGCTACGTGAAGGCTACAGCGGAGGCGGAGAAGGCGGAGGTGGGGATGTAAGTGTTGTGAGGATGGTGATTGGAGAGGAAGCGAAGAGTGGTCGTGCTTGTGCAGGGCGAGAGCGGTTGCAAGGCATCGGGATGTGAGGGGATGAAGAGGTGTGGCGTGACCGGAGATGAGGAGGAGTGCAGTCACGGTGGAGCAGGTTGTAGTTTGAATGGTGCTTCGTTAGTGTGAGCAGCAAATGGTGAACCTGGCCAGACAAAGCGGCATGAAAGGTGAGAACAGAGTGCTGCTAAAAAGAACAGACCATACCCGAATACCGTCATTTTAGCACTCTCCCATGTTCCTGTCTCGACTTCAAGTTGAGTGACGTAATCGATGCATTTACGTGCATTCCAGTTAGCCACTCCATTCACCCCCTCCCCCCCGATCTTCCTCTGGCTTCCATCCCTATTTCGCTCCTTCGAGCTCCTTCCCCGTATTGTACTGACTCCAGTGCCACACCGACTCTTAGGGGCGTCTTCTGTCGCCATTCTCCTCCACATGCCTCACCTTTCTCTGAAGCGAGTCAGTGACAATACAGAGCACTGCATGATCCCCACGTGTGACTAGAGGCCAGAGACGGTAAGGGTGTCGAAAGCTGGAAGAAGACAGCGGAGGATGGGTTTGATGCTGTCAATAAGAATGCGGTTGAATTCCCTCGCTTGTGGCGAAGGGAAAGCTGGATGTGATCCTTAGAAGGGATGGTGGTTAGGATTTTGTGTAGGAGTGCAATGAATAATTTGCTGTCATGGGAACCTGGATTCGGAAACACTACTGTGGTGGAGGGTCTGGCACAGAGAGACATCAATCAAGGTAAACCTGCTCCTTTCTTTCTCTACGATGGTATTTTATGTTCTACCATTCAGAAGATTGGATTGACAATTGCTTACAGATGCAGATGAAGTAGAGCGGCCACCGCTGCGGACCATCCCTCCTCTCCGATTCTCCCCTTCATCCTCTCCAATGACATCTAGCATCCCCACTCTTTTGCATCACCTAGTCCAGCAGCTTTATCAACAATCGTTCCATGCAGGCTTACAGAAGCGGACCTAGAATTCTCCAAAGGCACTTGTTCCGTCGAAAAGAAACAGAAGCTCAAAAGATGTGGTGGTGTATCGCGTTAAATTCCTGCCGCTCAATCATTTGGCCATAGCAGATGTATGGAAGAAAAATGGGGTGGAAGAGGTGATGACTGTGCTGAAGGTGTTCGGGGTTGGGAGGGACGTGTTGAGGAAGTCACCAGAGGAGGGTTCGAATTTGGAGTTCCGAGCTGAGTATGAATGAGTTCATCTCCAATGTGCTGAAGGCAGCGCTAAATGGCCAGCTTTGGCATTGACTGAACTTATGAGAGGCCTCTTCTTTTTGCTTTCTCCTGTAGATCATATTATTCACAGTCCAAAGGACTTCCTTTCAGAAATCCTTCGTTGTACATTTTGTCAACGAGTAATTAACAATCATTTGAACGTCGGGGTGCCCTAGTGGGATCCTCCCAATTGTAATCTAGGCATTTGCCTGGCTAGCGAAACAAGTGCACAAGTCCCCCTCGCAAACTCTTTCCTGTTCACGGCCACCTCCATCAATCATGGGGTGCTAGGAGCGATGTGAGAGTCCGGAGTCTGATCCAGTAGCTCCAGATGTCCGGACCCTGAATCAGAATGTGCCTTCTACACTATTCCCCTCCCTCCCCAGGCTCCCAAATGCCTGACGAGGAGCCTTTGTACTTTCCCATCACACTCCTCGCAATCACGATCTCCTCCTCGCTCCACTCTCCAAAGAATAAACGAACCTTAAGGTCCCACCCTATCGCCTTTCCATTAACACAATCCCCCTTCTCACCTCCCCTCACCCGCCAATCTCCAAAGAACCAGTGGATGAAGTCTGGGCAGTCGAACGAGTCCACTACACAGTATGCGAGCGATATCACCCGTATCGCCGTTGCATTTTTGAGGGTGCTGAAGAATTGGCGAGAAACGAGATTTGCCGTTTCTTCGCCCCCGTTGAGCATTAGGTAAGTAAGGTGTGTGAGGTGTGATAAGTCGAGCGGAGTAGGTAGGATGGAGGTCTTTCCATCGGCAGAGAATGGGAATGGGGCGAGGTTGATGGTGAGATATTCCAGAAGAGGTGGCAGAGGGTAGTCTAACATGGAGGAAGGGAGTGGACACATATGGGAGAGTGTGAGGTCCTTGAGGGTATGTGGGAGGGAGAGCGATGGCAGAGGCGGGTACTTTCCCAGTTTTAGGTATTCGAGGCGAGAAGATAAGTGAAGACCTGCTGAGGCTGAAGTGGGAGAATCCTCCACGTCATGAGCCTCGAGCCGTCTGATCCTGTCACCCATCCTCCGCATAAAGTTCTCGATCTCCTCCTTCCTCCACTTTCTCCAACCCCACCGTGCAAACGTGACGTCATCCACCCGTTTCAAGCCTTCGATCGCATTCAACACAATCTTCACCTCCTCTTCATTCCAAAATGCACGCATCCACACCGTCGTCGCTTTCGGTTAGACTGCGATGAGCTCTTTCGCCATCCCAATATCCATCCTTTCATCAAAATCCAGTCCTTCCCACAGACGTCCCACCTGGATAGCGTGTCAACACGCATACATTTCTGCCACAGCACCGTGACGAGGTTCCTTCAAATAAGGAACTGAAACATCGCTCCAGAGCTGGCACACTTTAGAGAGGATGGAAGCGTCCGAGTGGTAGAAACTGAATATGAGAGAGAGGAGCTCGATAGGTAAGCGTGAGATGGTGCAGGGAATAACATTTGGAGGTGGGACAGAGAGTTGGAAGATGATAGCTGTCCCTAGGGATGGGACGGTTGACGATTCGTCGTCACCGATGGGGATGAAGCAGTGTTTATGTTTGGAGTATGAGGCAATAGGGGCAAATATGGCATTCTCGCGAAAGAAAGGAAATGTGTGAGTATATAGATCGCCATCTGATGCAAGCGAGTCGACATCTGATTCGGCATCTTCTTCGACAGTCGGCGCA
Source organism: Atractiella rhizophila (assembly GCA_021432655.1). Classification (NCBI taxonomy): domain Eukaryota; kingdom Fungi; phylum Basidiomycota; class Atractiellomycetes; order Atractiellales; family Hoehnelomycetaceae; genus Atractiella; species Atractiella rhizophila. The sequence goes on along the minus strand of MU271230.1, from coordinate 70,607 downwards.
TGCCCTTCAACATCCAAAAATGTCACTGACACACTTTTCCTGTTGACGATAATGTGAAGATTAATTGCACCGTCCTTGTAGACCGCATTCTCTACCCGTTCAAGTGATAAATGAGACAATTTTGATGACATCTCTACAAGGTCCCGCCTCCCCAATGATGGCGATAAGGCAAACGAAATCCGGAGCGTGTGAATTGACGGAGGTAGGCAAGATAGGAAAGAGGGGAGAATGGAGAGGTGAATCCAATCGGGCACATAACTAGGGGTGATGACATGGACAAGTGCTCTCGAGTTTGGTTCTTGAGAGCCATGGCAAAGGCCAGCTGTTTGCTCCTCCGTCATTCTTCGAGAAGAGGCAGCAAACTAGAACCCATAACCCATGTTAGATGAGAAGAAAGCCGAAGTTGGAGATGAAATCATGCCTGGATGGTGTCATCAGCAGGGGTCAACCTCCTCCTTACCTCCTCCTCATCTTGACGGGATCGAAACTGTGACGAAGCTTGACGAGAATGAGCCGAGGTCCAAACTGTGAGCTGTGAGACTGCTTTGACGAATAGTTTGTGGGATAATCAAGGTGAAAGGCAAGATCGATGTATCGTTTGGAGTTGGGGGATTGAAGGACGTTGCCTGCTTTAATATGTGATGTGGAGAACTCGGACTTCAGCAGGACGACCGTCTGGTTCGTGTTGGGCATGGAGAAACGACCTTCTTTGATTAATGAACAAGCGATCCAAGCAGAGCAAGCGGACTTACCTAGATTGGTCAAGTTGTTTAATGGGTGGATGGGCAGGTCCGTACCTAGATCCCGTGGTTCAATACTCTTGGCTTCCTACACACGACCATAGCAAGTCGAGCTACTTCACGAATTGTCCTGAGGAAGAGAAGTACTGATTGAAGCCGCTTTCGGTGCGTCGCGGAGAGAATAGGTGGTGGGCTGGCGGAGGACAGGGAGGGAAGAGCCAGTTGATCCCTCGATGTACGAGTGTTCGGGAGAATGTTCAGATGACATGTTGGCCCTGATCAGGCCTGAATGGAGGGAGCTCCAGGAGCTACTACACAGGTAAATTGCATATTGATTGATGTGTTGCTGTCAATGATCTGAAGAGCCAAATAATCGAAACACATGGTAGCGGCCGCAACTCCGTCCACAAACAACTTGGCCAGGTTTGACCTGAGCGAAATAGGAAGCTGGGACATCTTATCGTGGCAGAGACAGAGATGGAGACTGTACGTCATCCACCTGTTTCAAGCCTTCAATTGCATTCAACACAAGACTCGCGTCCTCTTCATTCCAAAATGCATACATCTCCACTTTCGTAACATTGGGGGAGCCTGCGATGACCTCTTTCACCATCCCAACATCCTTACTTTCGCCAAACCACAGTCCGTCCCACAGACGTCCAGCACCAGGATAGCTTTTCAACAACTCATACTTTTCCTCCACAGAACCAGGTTCAAGCCAGTAGGGAACTGCAACGGCTTTCCAGAGTTTGCATACATCAGAAACGGTGGAAACATCGTCGAAGAAACTGAATATGAAAGAGAGGAGCTCCACAGGCAAGCGTGAGATTGAGCATAGAGTAATATCTGGAGGTGGGATGGAGAGTTGGATAATGCCAGCTGTCCAGAGGGATGGGAGGGCTGACAAATTGTCGCCACTGATGGGAATGAAGCACCCTTCGTGTTGGGAGTATGAGGCTATGGGGGCGAATATAGCATTCTCGTGAACACGAGGAAATATGAAAGAATAACAATACTGGTCGCCATGTGAATCACGCGAAGCCGTTTTGATAGCTCTTTTGACAGCCAATAGATGCCCTTCAACCTCCAAAAAGGTTACTGTGACATTTTCACGGGTGATGGTAATGCAAAAGTTGATTACACCACCCTTGTCAACTACATCTTTGAGCCGTTCAAGTGATAAATTAGACAATTTTGAGGACGGTTTCCAATACCGGCGCGATGAACGAGAAAAGACAAATGAAATCCGGAGCGTGTGAATTGATGGAGGTAGGTGAACTAGGAAAGAGGGAAGAATGGAGAGGTGAACTGAATCCGGATAGTTCGCTGGGGTGATGACATGGACCAGAGCCTTCATCTTTTGAGAGAGGACCAGAGCCTTCATCTTTTGAGAGGAGACTGCAGACTACTCCGCATAATCCATGTTAGAGAAGAAAGCTGAAGGTGGAGAATAAATTGTGCCTTAATCGCATCACAAGCCTTTACCATCCTCATCGTCAGCCTTCTCCTCAAAATCACTCTTCTCTTCTTCCTTCTTATCTTGCTTTCCATCCTGCTTTCCATCCTGACAACCGAGATCATGATTTTGGCGACAAAGGTCCACCGAGCAGCGAGATTACCTAGATGAACAAGTTCTTTGGAGAATGAAGGAGAATGGGGAGACGGATGGATCGTTTGTTCTTGACAATAGAAGTGCGTTGTTATATGAGGCGGAAACTTGGAAGTGTGTTGTTATATGAGGCGGAAAACTTGGACTTCGGGAGTCTTTCACGATATTATGCGCAGAGGGTCACTCTAAGAATGTAAGAAGTCATTCAAGCGGTGGATGTGGGGAACGGACGCCGGACCTAGCTGCCAAAGATTACGTAGCTCCAGTCATGAACACATACTCCTCCCTCGCCTGCAGTCGTTGTTCACAAACTGCTAGAGGAGGAAGGGAACATGATAATGAATGCCGCAGTGATTACCGTGTGGATAGAAGGCCAATCAGAGGACAAGAGGAGAGATGGTAGAGTTGAGAGGTTCGCGCCATTTGGCACATTAGAAGAAGGCCGCGAAGAGGAAATATCAGTCTCAGTTTGGGTTGAGAGAAGTGTGCTTACAAGATATTGTAGTCTGAATTACTCACGAATGACATCCAGCAAATTGCTCCCTCTTCACTGTTCCGTTTCTCTTTCTTGCCCTTCGTCTTCAGCAATATATCCCTAACTGCTCCATATCCTTCATACTTCGGTTATCCTCCGCTCCATCCCTCATCATCCTCCATTCACCTTCAGACTACATTGCCTTACATAACCAGGCGTGGATTCTCAGTCATCTTTCTGCGTCCAGCAATTCTTTCCATCGATTCCTGTGAAGGACGAAAGAGAACGAACTCTTTGAGCCTGTTAGCAAACGGGGTGAGGTCATCAACGATGTCTTCTTTGGTAGACAATGAGCAGTACGGTGATAACGAGGGAGGCGATGGCGATGATCTATTCATTCACCTTCGAACTATACTGCCTTACGTGACCAGGCGTGGATTCTCGGTCATCGTTCTGCATCCCGCACTTCCCTCTTTTCTGTCCTAAGCAAGTGAACTGGAAGACGCTGCGGGATTCTGACGTATTCCGGTTGCTGCTGAAGGCGGTCGTTCGTCGAAGGAGAGGAGGAAGAGCGTCGCTCGATCGAGATGGAATTCAAACTTATCTTCTTCCTCGCGTCAAGTCGGGAAGCGATGAGCGATGCCGCTATTCGAAGGGAAATAAGCATAAGTTTTATGCCTCAAGACTGAGAGGGCAATCAGTTTATAACAGAGGTTCGTGTGAAGGATGAAGAACGAACCGTTTGACCTTGTTCCAAACGTCGCAAGGATCATGTCTTGGTAAGGGATGCAGTCCAATGGGGACACGGAAGACGATGGCAATAATCCGACGTGACGACATGCATGCAACGCGTCACTTTCCGCTGCCTTTTAGTAGGACCTAGGATGGAAGCGAGTGGTTGAGATACTAAGGTTTTCTAAGCGATAAGGCATGTTCGAACTGTCCTTCCAAGTCCTTCCACGCAATCCTCTTCCATCTACCTCTTCAAAAAGAAGTCTCCAAGGGCCATCCACCCATTTTTCGTCTTCCTCTTATCGACATCCTTGGTTCAAAATCCATTATAGACCTCGAGCTGCTTCTTCGCTATGTTACTGGGATAAAGCTGGTTTGTGACTCCGTGGAGGGACGAGGAGTAATGTTCCCAGCAGAATCGAGGATGGTCTCCCTTCGACTGGTCATTGAATCCTCTAGTGAGTTCAGAGCCATGAATCCTGTTCCCTCGTCAACGAGGTGGTTCGACCCACTCTCCGTCCCTCCACGCGAGCTACCGGGCCTGCCTTTCCACACTCATTCAACTCTGCTCCAGCACTCCCTCTCCAGACGGTCCGGAAGGAAGGATACACAGGTGCGAGAATATCGGTCAGGCTGGGTGGTGATACGCTACCCAAATCTGATCTACTGGCAAGCGGAAGGGATTCAGTTGAACAGAAGCGGTTCGAATCGCCTTCGGATGGTCAGCTCGTCGAGTGTCTGAGTACAGCTGCCGTCGTTAACCTCCACCTATCGTATGAAAGGAAGGCATACAAGCCACGGTGTCGCCTCTTGATGCTATCACGGTACAATAGATGTGAATTTCTAGGGGCAGCCAGCACTGCTGACGTGGAAGTGGGAGTAGTCTCCATTTGGATATGGCAGCAGAGTGTCAACAATGCCACACATCCTGCTTCATCTTATCGTATGAAATCAGCACTGTAGACGGGAAAGAATTGAAAGTAAAGAGGACACACAACACAGTCGATTCGCGTGACCTTTCCGCTTCCATCTCCACATCCTTACTCTGCAACCAGAGGCTCACGCAATCCTTGTCTCATCTCATCACCTTCCCTAAGTAGTCCTCGTTCCGATAGAAGCAGCACTGGCTCTCTCCCATGCCACCTCTCATCTCGAAACCCTTTGTCCCTCCAGGCCCTTCTTCTATCATCATCCTCATCCTCTCATCCTCCATATCCTCGACATCAGCTCTCCATGTCCCCGTCTACGCCCGATTCCTCCTTCTCCTCCGTTCCGAAATCTTGCGCGTCACCGCTCCTTACCGGGACATTAGAGAATGAGGAGGCATCCCATTTGCTGAATATCCCCACATTGTTCCAGCTAGCTGGCTAAGGAAGTTGGAGGTGAACAGCGAAGGCGACTGATGGACGCTCGACGTGTTCCTGCCAAAGTGTAAAAGCGGAAGGAGGGAGCAGGGGAGCGGAGGAAGGTCGTTCGTGCCAATCCAACAGAGAACCTGTTGAGTGGTTATGTGATGGCGCGCTGACCGAAGAGCAGAGAGGTGGCAGTGGTGAATGTGTTTTCGACCTCTCCACCGCCGCACCCCCTACGGTCCTCACCCTCCTCCTCTTCAGGATATGCGTCCTGCTTGAAACAAACCATCCCCCTCCTTCTCCACCATGAACCGACCTAGCCGAACCCCCTTCGATCAGCCCATCTCCCTCCCTGTCTTCACTCTGCCGCATGCTCCAACCAACCTGTCTCTGGGACTGCTCCTGCCGCTCTACTGGATAAGAGGAAGGAGGAAGGAGACGGAAGACGGGGAGCGAGACGTGGTATTTACTCTTGCGCTACGGGAGTAGATCCACTGCGAATGTGCGTTGAGAGTCTGTGATGTGTCGGGTAGTGGTACTTCAGGGTTAGTGAAGGCAACAGCGGAGGGAGTGGCGGAGATGGAATGCAAGGCGGAGAGGTGGATTGATGGCTTGGTGAGCGAAGAGTGGTTCGTGCTTGTGCGGGGGAGAGTTTTGAGATCGGGAGGTGTGAGGGATGAAGAGGAGGCTCCGTTGTGGGAAAGGATGGTGGACCTAGCTGGACAAAATTGGAATGAAGGGAAGAGCTGAGCATTACAACACATTGCCGACTCCCACTCCAAGTTGAATGATGTCATTCAATCCCGCTACAAAGTTAGCCGCTGCATTCCTTCACCTGTCATTCCCTTCCAAGCATCATGGACGTCCTGCGGACGACGAAATTAGTGAAGGAGGAGTAATCGGGAGGACTAGACAGTACGGTGCATACCCTTTGTAGGATTGCGGACTCCAAGTTAACCTCGTAAGTCTTCTGCTCTCTTGTGAGTTTGGTGTTGACATTAGACTAGCGACGAAGGAGAAATCAAAGCCATAAAGTAGTTCGTGTTTGCCATTTCTATGGGGCATAGGAATCTGAATTCGCCAGCACACATCCCTCGAAATTGCTCGACGAAAGGATGCCAAAGGTCCTTTCCTCCCTCCCCTCACCTACTAACACAAGCGCTGATACCACAATCAGTCGCTCGCATAAAGCACACATATTGTCGCGCAAACGCCAAACCCTCATTCGACTCTGCCACCAAGAAGTCCAAGGCCCTCAATTCCGCAGAACCCGTCGCCAAATTCAAGATCTGGTGTTCAAATTACCTTTACACTCTTGTGCTTGCTACTGGCCAGAAGGTAGAGAAGCTCAAGCAGAGTCTTCCTGCGGGTAAGTCCCCTCTTCGAGTTTAGGGAGCTGGTAAGCGTGGAGGGAAAGAGTGGTTTTGGAGAAGGTCTGACGGTGGAGGCCATTGATCAGACCACCAAGATGAAGAATTGAGCTGCGAGGCTTGTTGGACGTGGTTATGTCTATATACAACTATGCACGTCGATTCCATCTTACGCTGTAAACCTAATTGCTGTCACAGAAGAGGCGTCCTCCGTTTTAATCGAGCACAGAGTTCGCATGTTGCGTATCCAGGCAATATCCAAGCCTGGAAGCCTTGTTCATCTCAAGTCAACGCAGGCTCAATCGGATGAGAAGCGATATCTCCAAATTAGCTGCCCTTCCTCACTTCGCCGCCCATTTTGGCAGGGAAGCTTTGACAAAGCTTGCATGAGACCGATTCTTGCGCGGCGGGCAAGAGAGCAAACTAAAGAGCTTGGTTCATGCTGTAGGCAGTTTTCTGTTCTCAATCGTTCTTCATTGTTCAACTCAGATGTAATGCAATCGGAAGGAACCACATAGATGTTCCAACCATCAATAGGCGAAGCGGATGCTATCCTCCTTCCATTGCGTCACCATTGTTCACCTTCAACAACGGCCGAACCACGAATCTATCCACGAGCCCCCTTCGCGATCGCTTTCTTGTTCGCTCGCACCTCCTTGAATCTTGGGCATCTGAGAGTGATGTGAGAGTTTGGAGTCTGACCCAGCCGCCTCGTATTTGAAGCCTGAATGGAACAATGCCTTGTACCACTACCAGTACTTCTCCTGCTCCCCGGACTCCGAAACACTTGACCTCTTGCTGCTTGTGTACTCCCCCATCAGCGTCCTTGCAGAGGCGATGTCCTCCTCGCGCCACTCTCCAAAGAATAACAAAACAACAAGTTTCATGTTCACTGCATGAACCATCTCGAGTCCGCTCACCCGCCGATCCCCAAAGAACCAGGGGATGAAGTCTGGGAAGTCGAATGAATCCACCACACAATGTTCGAGTCTTATCTGAAATATCGCAGTTGCATTTTTGAGGGTGCTGAAGAACGCGCGGGAAACGAGGTTTGACGTTTCTTCGCCCCCGTCGAGGATCAGCTGAGTGAGGTGTGTGAGATGTGATAAATCGAGCGGAGTGGGTAGGATGGAGGTCTTTCCATCGGCAATGAAGGGGGCGAGCACAATCGTGATATGTTCCAGAAGAGGCGGCAGAGGGGACTCTGAGATGGAGGATGGGAGAGGACACATATTGGAGAGCGCGAGGTGCTTGACAGCGCGTGGGAGGGAAAGGAATAGAAGAGGCGGGTACTTGTGAAGGAGTAGGTATTCGAGTTGAGAGGATAAGCGAATGCCTGCTGATGTTGAAGCGGCAGAGTCCTCCACGTCGTCAACTTTGAGCAATCTGATCCTGTCACCCATCCTCCGCGTAAAGTTCTCGATTTCCTCCTTCCTCCACTTTCTTGAACCACTTCCAAACATGACATCATCCACCCGTTTCAAGCCTTCAATTGCATTCAACACAATCTTCGCCTCCTCCTCATCCCAAAATGCACGCATCCACACAGTTGTGAGATTCGGCGAGCCGACGATGACCTCCTTCACTTTCTCAACACCGATGTCTTCGTCAAATTCCCGTCCGTCCCACAGACGTCCGGCCCCAGGATACCTTTTCAACAGCTCATACTTTTCCGCCACAGAATTGGGTTCATCCCAATAAGGTACTGAAGCTTCCCTCCACAGCTTGCACACTTCAGAGAGGGTAGAAACTTTGTCGGAGAAACTGAATATTAGAGAGAGGAGCTCGATGGGCAAGCGTGAGATGGCGCCTGGAATAACGCCTGGACATGGGACCGAGAGTTGGATGATGCTAGCTGAGTGGATGGATTGGAGGGATTGGAGGGATGGCGATTCGTCCTCGCCCATGGGGAGGATGTGTCGTTCATGTTCTGAGTATGCAGCTATGCGGGCAAATATGGCATTCTCGCGACAGAAAGGAAATGTGCGAAATGTGCGAGGATATGGATCGCCATATGAAGCAAGCAGGTCGACCTCTGATTTGACAACTCTTTCGAATGCCAACACATGCTCTTCCGAAACGGTTACTGTGATATTGTGGATAGTAATGTGAAGATTGATTGCTCCATCATTGTGGACAACATTTTTGACCCGTTCAAGTGATAAATAGGACAATTTTGATATCTCTCCAGGCTCCCAATTTGAGTCCAATGAACGAGATAAAATAAACGAAATCCGAAGCGTGTGAATTGAGAGAGGTAAACGAGATAGGAAAGAGGGAAGAATGGAGAGGTGGATCGAATTGGGATATTGCTCTGGAGTGATAACATGGACAAGTGCCATCGAGTCTGGTTCCGCAGAACTATGGCAAAAGCTGGATGTTTGCTGATCCGTCATCTTTTTGCACAAATCGAGCAGACTAGTTCCCATAAAGCAGGTCAGATGAGACGCTAAAAGCCAAAGGTGGAGATGGAATCGTGCCTAAATCGCTGCGTCAGCAGACGCCGTCCTCCTCGATCGGTTGAAACTATGATAAAGATTGAGGAAAAAGTTGAACCGAGGTCCCAAACTGTGAGGGGCGAGATAAACAGTTCGTGGGAGAATCAAGGACAATGGAGAGTTCGATGGATCGTTTCAATGTCTGGATTATGAAGTGCTTTATTGACATGGAGAACTTGGACTACAAAGACCTGTGTAAATGAGTGAGGTGAATGAAGCAGAGAATGTGGGGAACGGGTTTGGAACGTCCGTACCTGCAATCGTGAACATCACGGTTTGATAATCCTCCATCCCCTTTCCTACATTGCAAAGACCTTTGAGTTGGTTCACAATTTGTTCGAGGTCACACAGACTATAACGATGACAGCTACCATGGTTCCCTAGCGCTCGGGATAGATGGTCCGCTCGTGGAAGGCAACAGGAGAGACTCGGAGTTGTTCGATGGAGCTGAGGTAGGCCTTAATGGAGGGCAGACTGTCAGTTCGGGTTTTGATTTTGAGAGAAGTGTGTGCAAGATATTGAAGCGTGAATGACTCACAAATGACAACCAGCAAAGTGCAACTGTTTCACTCTTCCCTTTCTACTCCTTCAGCTCCCCTATCAACCACTCTACACCGCTACTAACTGTACTATTCCTCCATCACTTACATCTTCCTCTCCTCCATCATTCTCCCTCATTCAGCTCTGAACTCGTTTGCCTTACATGCAGAGACCGAGATTCTCCTCATTCCCTTTCCTGCTTCCCACCCGGGAGCCCGTGAGCAAGAAGACCGTAAAGGAGGAATTCTTGTTGCTGCCATCTCACAGTGCGATCGTTCGTTGAAGGGGAGGAAGGACATCGTTCAATCGAGGTGGCTTCAAACTCGTCGTCTTCCTCGCATCAACTCAATGTAGTCGTTCGAATGGAAATATGTTTCTCACTCTGAGGACTGGGAGTAAGGAACGGTCAGCTGATACCCTGGGATTCTTGTGAGAGACGAAGGAGAACGAACTCTTTGACTTTGTGCTGAACCGTGTGATGCCATGGACGAAGTCGGAGGGGGATTGCGATTGGCATGGCATTGTTTTATGGTAGATGTGTGGATTGATGGCGGTGAATAGAGAAGTCGTAGGAGGGAGGAACATAGTGGAGAGACGGCCATCAAAAGCTGTTCCATGCAAAGTCAGTCTCTGAATCCATCTAGTAAGTAGCAGAACAGGAGCAATGTGGACCTGAACAGGAATGCTACAATCCCACGCAAGAATGACAGTCCTACAAAAAAAGTTTTGGCGCGATGGGTACTGTAACGTTCCACAGTGATAGTGACGTTGGTCCTTGCAAGGTGCTAACCCTAGCAGGGCAGCGAATCCCATCTGTATTGTTGGCGCACGGAGCTCTCGTGAGTCGATACACCTTGATCTGCGAGTGGACCTGGAAGCTTTAAGAGCAGCGGAAAGCGGAAGGTGTTCCGTCTTCGAATTGTCTGTGGATGGTCAGCTTGTGGAGTACCTGAGTCTAGCCGTCGTCAATCTCTGCTTGCCTTAGCAAAGAAATGTGTACAAACCACTTTTGATGCAATGTGTGTGTTCGCAGGAAGCCAGCCTTGCTTGGATGACAGTGCCTGTCGTCCCCCTTTGGATAATCTGGCAGAGCTTTGACAAAGTGAACAACGCGTCCTGCTCCATCGCATCACATGGATTCAGCGTTGTGACGGCGAAAGAGGGTTAAGTATGGAAGGCTGACAGCAAAGCAGATTAGTGTTACCTTCCAAGTTTGATCCCCCCATCCCTCATTCGTCAACCAGAGAGTGTCACTCAATCGTCATCTCATCACATCACGCTCGCTAGTACTTTTCATTCCGAAAGAAGCAGCACCAATGCTGCACCGGTTCTCTCCCATGCCACCTCCCATCTCGACTCTTTTCTCCTCGATGCTTTCTTCAATCCATCCTCATCCTCTCATCTTCCATTTCCTCGACATCACCTCTCCATCCAACATCTGCTCCCTCTTTCCACATAATTCCCCTCCCCTCCTCAACTCCGGAGTCTCGCCTGTCCACGCTCCTAACAAAGACATTAGAGAACGACGGAGCCGTTTCCCCGAATGGTTCCAGAGAGCAAGCCGGGGGAAGTCGGAGAGCTGAATGGAAGGTTGGTTGCTCGATGTGTCCCTCGCCAAGTTGTCAAGTGGAAGGAGGGAGGATAGGGAGGGCAGGATGTTGGGTGTACACGACCGTTGAGGAGAGAGGCGTCCATGCCAATGTCCTATAGAGAACTGCGGTCAGTTATGTGATGCCCTCAGGCGAAAGAGCAGACGGACAGTAAGTGGTGCGATGTTGTCCCCTCTCCAGCACTCGCCGCCCCTATGCTCCTCAACCCCTGCTCCTCAGCACACCTCCGTCCAACAGAAACCTGCCCGCCCTCCTCCTACGGTTTCTCCATCACCAAGCCCACCTCGACTGATCCATCTCGCCGTCCCTCCACCTCCCTTTGCCACCTTTCAAACCATCTTGACAGAAAGACAGCTCCAGCGGCTCCATCCGGACAAAAGGGAAGGAGAAAGGATAGAGTGTTCCTGTGGTATTCGCTCGCGCGGTGGGAGTAGATCCGCTTCGTGTACTCGTTGGGAGCACATGGGTACGTCGGGTGCGGGGCACGTCAAGAGCGAAAGTGAAGGCGAAGGAGACGGCGTTGACGATGTAGGTGGGTGGAGACAGGATATAAGTGTGGAGGGAGGTGATGGTTCAAGTTGGTGAGGACTCGAAGAGTGGTTCGTATTTGCGTGGTGGAGAGTGGTTTGGGACCGCGAGGTGGGAGGGACGAAGAACTTTGGGTTGTCGAAGGAGAGGAGCTGGGATGGCTGAACAAGTTGCGGTGTGGACGGTTGTTGAGGCGCGTTGCGGGAACGGATGGTAGACCTAGCCGGACAACGTTGGAATTGAGAGAAGAGCTAGGCGCTGTGGCACTGATGCAGGGCAACGTGTCGCGACTTCGAATACATAAATGACGTCGTCGATACGGCTTGTCGATCCCGCTTTCTGCAAAGTTAGCCGCTCCATTCATTCCCTCACCGATCATCGACTTCCAAAGCCTCACAAAGTGTCATCGACATCATGCGGACGACGAACTGATTAGTGAAGGAGGAATAATCAGGAGTACGGAGCGTACCCTTTTCAAGATTACGCGAGTGCTGAGCCCAAGTAACCTCTTGAGGCTTCTGCTCTCCCATAGGTTTCAGGTGAGATTAGACTGGTAACGAAGGGGAAATTGAAGACCTGATGCAGTTGGTATTTGCCATTTTTTGGGTACAGGAATCTGAAACTTGCCAGTACATGCTCCTTGATGTTGCTCAACGAAAGTATGCCAAAGGTCCCCTCCCCTTCTCTCACCAACTACAAGCTCTGATACCACGATGTAGCTGCTCGCTTAGAGCGCACATGTCCCGCGCAAATGCCAAAGCCTCCGTCACCTCCCCCACCAAGAAATCCAAAGCCCTCGATTCCACACAACCCGTCACCAAGTCCAAGATCAGATGCTCGAAACATCTTTACACTCGTGCTTGCTGATAGCGCGAAGGCGGAGAAGCTCAAGCAGAGTCTCCATCCGAGTAAGTTCTCTCTTCGAGTTTGCGGTGTTGGGCCAGAGTAAGAGTAATGGGAGTGACGATAAGAGCTCCAAGAAGTGTGCTGTGAGGCTCATTGGTCGGGATTATGTATGTATGCAGTTATGCACATCGATTCATCATATGTGTCACGCCGAAGTGTTGTTACCGAAGACGCTGTGCTAGTTTTATCGAGCGCACCAGGCGCAAGGCTGGAAGCTTTACTTTAGTTGGTGATCTCGCCAAACAATGACTCAATCCAGGAAGAGTTGTGCTATCTCTCCAACTTAGTGGCAGAGCAGACGTGATGCAGCTTGGATGGAAGTATTATATATTAGGGAAAGAGCTCGCCTGCCAGTGAGCGGAGTATCACCAGCTCAATCCCAAGTTCTATGCACCATTTTTCATTCTTCAACACAGATGTAAGGCAACAATAAGAAACTCTAGGCATTCCAAGCATCAACAGATGAAGGAAACGTCCTTCCCTCCGATCACAGGTAGTCTTCGAACTAAATACATTCAAAATGTCGTACACACATACTACCTTTAATCCCTTGGACGCAATCCAAATGGGGACAAGTGGTGGAACTGCCTCCTCATTCCTTCACCTAGGATGACAGGGGTGTGAATGACGATGTCTCATTTCGGATTTGCCGAAAGGTGCCGCTCTCCGTTACAATCCATAGCAGTTGATAGGTTGGTATCGATATCATCCCAACTCGTCCCAATCGAGATGGTAGCATGGCGGGAGAAAAGGTTCAGTCGTGTCCAAGACAATCGTCGGGTACTGCGAGTGAGAGTGATATGAGAGTCTAGAGTCCGACCTCAAACGCCATTGTGCTTTCACCAATACTCGTCCTCATTCCCCCGCCTCCCAAACACCTGACCACCTGCTCGTTTCCCTTGTCGCGTACTCTCCCATCGTCCTCCGCGCTATCACGATCTCCTCCTCACTCCACTCTCCAAAGAATAAACGAACTTCAAGATGTTGCCCTATCCCATTTCCATCAACCCGATCCCTCTCCTCAGCTCCCCTCACCCGCCAATCCCCAAAGAACCAGCGGATGAATTGGGGGAAGTCGAACGAGTACACCACACAGTACTTGAGGGTTATCTCAAAAATCCCAGTTGCATTTTTGAGTGTGCTGAAGAAGTTGTGGGAAACTAGGTTTGGCGTTTTTTCGCCCCCATTGAGGATCAGGCGAGTGAGGTGTGTGAGGTGCGATAAGTCGAACGGAGAGAGTAGGATGGAGGTCTTTCCATTGGCGGAGAACGGGGCGATGACGACTGTGAGATCTTCCAGAAGAGGTGGCAGAGGGTAGTCTGAGATGGAGGAAGGGAGTGGACACATATCCCGGAGTTCGAGGTGCTCGAGTGTGCGTGGGAGGGAGAGCGATGGGAGAGGCGGGTATTTGTAGAGGTCAAGGTATTCGAGGCGAGAGGATAAGTGAAAGCCTGCTGAGGCTGCAGCCGGCGAGTCTTCCACATCGTAAATTTTGAGACATCTGACCCCGTCACCCATCCTCCGCATAAAGTTCGAGGAAGGGAGGGGACACATCTCTTCCAGAAGACCGTCGGTTACTGGGGGTTCCATCGTGTACTCAAAAAAGTCGTCAGGTTTTGAGAGTGAGAGTGATGAGTCCGCAGTTGACGTCAAGTCCCCCTCCCCAGGCTCCCAAATGCCTGACCCCTTCCTCCTTCTGTACTCTGCCATCGTACTCCTCGCAATCACGATCTCCTCCCCGCTCCACTCTCCGAAGAATAAACGAACCTCAAGATAGTACCCCATCTCCTCTCCATCACCATGATCTCCCTTCTCGATCCCCCTTACCCGCCAATCCCCAAAGAACCATCGGATGAAGTCTGGGAAGTCGAACGAGTCCACCACACAGTAGTTGAGTGTTATACAATCTATCAATGTGGCAGTTTTCAGTGTGCTGAAAAACTCGCGGGAAATGAGGTTTGACGTTTCTTCGCCCCCGTCGAGGAACAGCACAGTGAGGTGTCTGAGGGATGATAAGTCGAGCGGAGTGGGTAGGATGGAGGTCTTTCCATCGGTGGAGAAAGGGGCGAGCACAAGGGTGAGGTCTTGCAGAAGAGGCGGCAGAGGGGACTCTGAGATGGAAGAAGGGAGTGGACACATATTGGAGAGCTGGAGGTGCTTGACGGTGTGTGGGAGGCAGAGCGATGGAAGGGGCGGGTATTTGTAGAGGTCAAGGTATTCGAGGCGAGAGCATAAGTGAAGGCCTGCTGAGGCTGAAGCGGGAGATTCCTCCACGTCGTGAGCTTGGAGCCGTCTGATCCCATCACCCTTCATCCGCATAAAGTTTTCGATCTCGTCCCTCCTCCACTTTCTTGAACCACTTCCAAAGCTGACTTCATCCAGCCATTTACCTTCGATTGCATTCAACACAGTCTTCGCCTCCTCTTCATTCCAAAATGCATGCATCCACACCGTCGTGATATTCGGCGAGCCAGCAATGATCTCCTTCACCATCCCAACATCCATACTTTCGTAAAACTCCAGGGTGTCCCATAGTCGTCCAGCACCAGGATAGCGGTTCAATCGAGTGTACTTGCCCGATACAGAATCAGGTTCGCTCCAATAAGGTGCTGAAACCTTCCTCCAAAGCTCGCACACTTCCGAGACGGTGAAAGCGACGTCGGAGAAACTAAATATGAGACAGAGGAGCTCCACAGGCAAGCTCGAAATTGTGCATGGAATAACTTCTGGAGGTGGGACAGAGAGTTGGATGATGCTAGCGGTCGGGAGGAATGGGAGAGACGATGATTCGTCTTCATCGATGGGGAGGAAGCGTCCTTCGTGTTGGGAGAATGAAGCTAAGGGGACGAATATAGCATTCTCGCGAAAGCAAGGAAATGCACGGATAAATGGATTGCCATATGAAGCAAGTGTGTCGACCTCTGATTTGACATCTCTTTCGACAGTCGATGCATGCCCCTCAATATCCAAAAAGGTTACTGAGACATTTTTGGGATGGATGGTAACATGAAGATTGATTGCACCATCCTTGTGCACCGCATTGTTGACCCGTCAAGTGATAAATAACACAATTTTGGTGACATCGCTGCAAGGTTCAACCTCATATTTGGTCGCGATAAGGCAAACGAAATCCGGACCATTTGAATCGACGAAGGTAGGCAAGATAAGAAGGACGGAAGAATGGAGAGGTGAATCGAATCGGGATCGTTATTTGGGGTGATGACATGGACCAGTGCTGTCAATTTTGGTTCCTGAGTGCCATGAGATAGGCGAGATGTTTGCTCAGCCATCTTTTGAGAAGAGACAGCCCATAAACCACATTAGATGAGAAGAAGAAAGCCAAAAATGGAGATGAAATCATGCCTGAGTCGCATCATCAGCTGGCACCATCTTCCCTCGTCACCTTTCGGATCTCGACGTGATCGAAACTATAACGAAGATTGACGAAAAAATGATCCAAGGCTTCAAACTGTTACGTGTAAGACTACCAAGATGTAGCTGGAGAATCCAGGTAAAAGGCACGATCGATGTATGGTTTCGTGGCTGGGGATTGAAGGACGTCGCTTGCCTTTATACATGAAGCAGGACGAACGTCTGGTTTGCGGTGGGTATCGAGAATTGACCTTCTTTAATTAATGAACAAAACGATTGAAGCGGAGCAAGTGGACTGACCTAGATTGATCAAGTTGTTACGTGGATGGACGCAGGAAAGAGGGCACGTCCGTACCCGGTTCCATACTTGTGAATTCCCATACAAAACCATAGCAAGTTGAGGTAGTTCACGGGTTTGCCCTGAGGAAGAAGAGAGATACTGGTTGAAGCCGCTTTCTCAGAGGGTAGGTGATGGGCTGGTGGACGCCAAAGGAGGGAACCTAGCCGGAACTGGGCTCTTTTTAAGATCCTTCTCCAACTATTGCCAACCGTGAAAATCATCGACGTCGACCAAGCACCATGGTCTGGGATCGACGTCGACCA
Organism: Atractiella rhizophila; assembly: GCA_021432655.1. Lineage (NCBI taxonomy): Eukaryota > Fungi > Basidiomycota > Atractiellomycetes > Atractiellales > Hoehnelomycetaceae > Atractiella > Atractiella rhizophila. The sequence goes on along the minus strand of MU271230.1, from coordinate 54,272 downwards.
AGCACCATGGTCTGGGATCGACAATAGTTGGCCAATGAACAAACCATACTTCAACCATTCTGAGAGATAATGTATTAATCATCAGCGAGTGATGGCTAAGTAACCACATCTTGGCAATGCTTTTGCGGCTCGACGATGCTTGAACAAAGATTGTCGCTACTTGAAAACAGTTGTAAGATTATATAAAAACCGTGAAGCCATAGCATGAGATCCGAAATAACAATTTTCAAGGTCTGATAATTTCTTAAACATTCGACCCCAAGATGGCACCAGCACATTCAGATTTGGTTGAAATCGCTTGAATTTTTGTATACCACCTTTACTACAGCCTGTTTCTCTCCCTGTCGCTCCTCCTGTTCCTTACGTCTTCCTTCTGCTACTTTCCTGCAGCCTCCAGTTGTCCCCACACCCTCCAATCGTTGCTAACTGTCGTGGAGAGGTCAGGAGCTGAGTGGAGGGGATGCGAGCGGTCATTCGATACACTAGGAGATGGTGAATCATAGATGACATGGGATGGCTAAAGAACAAAGTTGAATGCAAGTGACAACGGAGAGCAGGCAAGGCGCACCTGATCCAAGGCCTTGAGGCAAAACGTAAAAGAAAGAAGCCAGTGTAGGAACTTTCAATACTTCTAAAACAGGCTGGTTAGATAAGCGAAAGCGAGCAGAGAGACTCACATTGCACAGCAACAGGTTAAACTAATGGTAACACTACGTGCAAACCTCAATACCAGGTAATGACAGAAGAAAGAAACTGCTCACACGCGAAAAATGAGGATGAACTTGTCACGTGAAGTGCGATCCTGTGGTTAAAAGATGAGTCCAGCTCGTGAATCTTCATGTCCAGCCTTCATGCTTCCTGCTTGCCACACGCTCCAAATACTTGAAGAACATACCTCCCACCCTAGCTTTACAGCACAATCCTTGCAACGCGTTCTTCAACATTCGTAAAGCTTCCTATTCTGAACTGCTGATCATGGCCATCGGGGTCTTCATGCTCATCTTGATTCAATCGAGAGGGATGTCTAGACAAAGAGTGACGTCCTAGGAGGCGAGTTGTTGCACACTGTGACTGGAATTGGAAGGGAAAGGCTCGTGAAGGAGAGGATGGAGAGGGAAGGGCAAGTCGTCGTTTCTTTGACGTCAAATCTCATCAGAAGTCCAACTTTCGGCAACCTCACGTGCAAGGCCACTCTAGCTAGAGAGAGGAAGAATGCGTACCAGTTCAGCTCTGAGAGACAGCGTACCATTATTGCATTTCCTTGGAACCGATGCTCCAAGGTACCTCAGCGCTTCATCTCTATCTCCTTCACTTCTGACATATTTTCCTAACATTGAACTACTCCTGCAATACAGCTGCAGCATCGTTGACCGAGGATTGTGGACACAGATGTTTCGTTATTCTATCGTTTTCGATGTTGACAATGATATGCCTCGCTTCCCATCAGAGTCAGTACATCATTGACAATGAAATAAGAAGCACTAACCATCATGAATGCATCAGTGATCGCAGTGGTTCATTGTTTCTGAAGGAGTGATCAACGATGGACAAGTCCATGAATGATGTGGCAACTGTAGACGGATGATGCGTCAATGATTGGCGACCTAAGCCAATTGGCATCAGTTTTAATTCAGTTGGAGGACAATAGAAAAGCTCTTCTCACCTCCTTGACACATAAGCTAGCAAGCATGGAGCAATCGTTGACGAGCGCAGATAACTGTCATTGGAGTTGACAATAGTGGGACAATGATTCGACAACAATGTACCAATTTCGGGACGGTCGTGATCGGCTGCTGGCCAAGTTTAGTTTGTCTGCAACGATTTAGCAATGCTCAAGACACAGCAGTGCAACCACACGAAAACGGTTTGAACATGGTGATTCGCCTTTCTAATCAACTTCCAGCACCTACAAGTATTTTACGGACATTGGACAAGAATCTTGCAAAGGGATCCTGTTCCGGCTAGGAAGGGAGTTGATCCATCGATGTAAAGTGTTCGGAAGAATGTTCACATGAACTGTTGGCCCTGATCAGGCCTGAACGGAGGGAGCTCTAGGAGCTGCTACTTGCGCATATTTCTTCGCTTTGCAAAGCGCTGTGCAACAAAACAAACGGAACAGTCCTGTCCGCATCCGCAATCCATTCGCAAGCGACAAAACAAGACTTACTATTACTGTAACGAGACCCTAGTCCTGGGATATTCCATCGTGGCAGAGACAGAGACAGGAACAGAGCGGGAGGATGGAGAAAGGAAGACGGCGGGACTCAGGTTGAGAAGAGAGGAAGGGGTAGGAGCAGGAGCCGAAGCTTGGAACGTGAGAGACAGGAAGTGCAGAACAAAGATGGGAGCATACATCATTCTTCATTACCTGCGGATGGGTTTTCATGCGTATTGGCGGCGCACGAACGTCACAGACACATAGAAGGAGACAGAGGACGAGGCTCGAGTTCTTGTACCAGGGAGAGGCGGACAGAGAGGAGGAGGGAGAAGTCTTGTTCCCCTTGTAGAGATAGAGAAAGGAAGAGGAATGTTCCCGATCGCCAGGTCTGTCTTTGCTTACCTCTGTTTAAGGTATCCTCGTATTGAACCAAACGGGATGGGGCAGAACGGCGCTCGCGCTGTTTCCTCTTCGACCTCATGCCGTCGTGTCTAAAGAAAGAGAAGAAGGAAAAGTGATGAGACGAGACATCTGCTAAGCCTGGGGGAGGAAGGAGAGGAAATGGGAGGAGAAGGCGAGGAAAGAGGAGAAGAAGAAGGAAGGAGTGGTGTGGAGTGGAGAACGTATGAGGTTATTTCTGAATCTGGTTGGTCCCCCCACGTTCCTCCCTACCTTTTTCTGGGCCGTAATGTTGGCTGGTGAGAATTGATGGACGGTATGGGTGGAACAGACATACAGAAGGAAACGGAATTTAAGCTCTGGTTGGTTGAGAAACGCGGAATCAACCCCGAGACAGTCCCAAATGCCAAACAATAAGAACTCTTTCGCACCATCGTCGAAGGCTACAACACCGCGACTCTCCCGCACTCCAAATGCGACTCTCTCCCAAGGCACTCCGCCCAACTCTCAGCACTACGAATGGAGCAGTCGCTCCTCTCTAGACTTACGACGAGATGGCGGATGACAAGGCGTTGAGGAAGAGTTTTAAAAGGGATAGAACGGAGGAGGATAGTTTCCTGAGTTGGGAGGAGTTGGAACGCGTGGGAAGGATGGAGAGGGAGAGATCAGAAAAAGGGAAGATGGAGGGGTGGGGGAAGGAGATTCATGCTACCCTAGCAGTAGTATATGATGCCGATGACGTTGTGCTCTCTCTCATCCTCTTCCCCTCGCTTAACGGTTTCTTCCCGTCTCCGTCCCGTCTCCTTCATCTCTCCTCCAGAAACAAGCCTCCATTCCTCGAGAAAACCATCACAGCTTTGAAGGACGGCACAGAGAGGGCTCACGGAGGTGCATGGTGACGAAGGCGCCGTTGAGGGTTTGGGAGGACGTGTGGGAGCAAGATGTCTGAGGAATTCTCCGAACTTGCCAACAAGAATGTGGTTGAGCCAACATCCTGCACACTGGGGGGAGCTGGGTCCTGTCAATAGTGAATGGGTGTCTTATTCGGACATTGACCAGAAGGACGAAGAATAACTGGTCCTTGTTGGCAAACTTAGAGTGGTCATCACAAGGTTATTGTTGAAGGTTTGTCTTCCCTCTCCCACCCACTTTAGCACTTCGGTTCATCTATTCCTTCAACCTTTTCTTATTGTTTACAAGCTTTTCTGCCGTTTCTGCTATTATACAGTACAGATTGTTCATTGCTTCTTTTGGAAGCTATGCGCCGATATCTAGTCCATGATAGCTGCCCCATGGATTCAACAGACATTTAGCGAACCTGCTTGCAAGATCATCACATATGTGCCAATGGCTGACATATGGTGCAAGAGGCAAACAGGAAGAGAGGGTCAAAATCATCAGATCGAAGGAACAACCGCCAGTCTGGTGGCTGAAGGAAGTTGGATAGTAGACGTGAGGCTGCGAGAGGTACAGAAGAGGTCGGTTTCGACTGAAGCGAGAGTTGGCCCATGCAGTGAGGCAGGAGTGTATGTAGCATACGAATGACATCCAGTGAATTGATCCTCCTTCACCTTCCCCTTTCTCCTCCTTCGCTTCGTTTCAGCTACGTATCACCAGGGCTCTGCGTCTTCCATACTTTCGTCTTCCTCCCCTCCTCCCCTCATCCTCCTTCAGCTCTGCATCACGAGCCGAGACGGAAATTCTCCTTCCTCTTCCATATGCCATCTCTTAAGTCAATGAGCAAGAAGACTGTAAAGCGTTCTGAAGCATTACTATTGCCGTGTCTCACAGGGCAGCCGCTGATTGAAAGAGAGGAGGATGGATGTCATTCAATTGAGGTGCCTTCGAAGTCATCTTCTCCCTTACAAAAAGCCAGGAAGCATGTCGTTGGTCGAAGGGAGTAAATATATACGTTTCTCTGAAGAGACAGCAACGAAGCGATTGCATCGTACTAAACCTACCATGCAGTGAAGTCCAGACCTCTGATAGGATTGTTGGGCAATGAGCAGTTTCGTGGGTTGATATACCTGATGTGAGAATAATGCTTGAATCTTGAAGGGAAACGTTTCGAATCGCGTTCGGATGGTCAGTTCATTGAGCAGCTGAATGCAACTACGTCGTCATTTCCACTTGTGTTGGGAAGGGAAGTGGCACAAACAATGGTTTTGTCGTTTGATGCTCTCACTTAGCCACAGGGTGATTATTCTCTGGGTTGCCAGCATTGCTGATACGAAAGTGGGAGTCGTTCCCTTTCGAATATGCGGCAGAGCTTCAATAATGTCAGCCATCCTGCAAAGAATCAGCGTGGTGAAGACAACATAGCATGAAAGTGAGGAAGACGCACCACATGTTCGATTAGCATAACCATCCGCTTCCATCTCCCCATGCCACACATGGCGCCGCTCAATCATTATCACATCACATCACCCTCGCTGGGGACCCTCGTTCAGCAAGATGCTGCAACGACTCTCTCCCACACTATCTATCATCTCGACTCCTTCCCTCCTCGAAACCATTCTTCAACCTTCCTCATCCTCTCGTCCTCCGTTCCCCGACATCAGTTCTCCATTTCCACGTGTACTCTCCCACATTCCATTCATTCACCTGCCCCTGGTGCCCACTCCTAAAACGACATGAGAAAGTGAGGAAGCGTGTCCCTCACCGAATATCCCACATTGTTCCTGCCAGCAGGCGAGGATAGTCCGCGAGGTGATTGTCGAAGAGGAAAGATGGATGCTCGACGCATTCCTCGCTACTTTGTCGAAGTAGAAGGGGGAGCTAGCAGATAGGGAGGGACGGGATTTGGGGCGGAGAGGATGGTTGAGAGAAGGGAGGTCATCATGCGAATGTCCTCCAGAGAACCTCGTTGAACGGTTATGTGATGCCTGTAGGCGAATGAGCAGAGAGGGTACGTGGTGGGATGTTTCCACTCCTCTCCACCACTGCTCTCGCTCCGGTCCTCACCTTCTCCTCCTCGAGATGTGCACATAGCTTGAAACAGATCCTCTACCTCTTGTCACGAACCCACTTCGACAACCCATCGCCCTCCTCGCCGTACCTTATCCTCCCTCTGCGGCATCCTCCGACGAGCTTTCTGCGGACTGCTTCAGCCGCTCTATCTAATGAATGTTGAATACAGCAAAGGAGGAAGGATCATGGAAGCTTCATGGACATCGTGCGGACGAGGAAATGATTAATGAAGTAGGAATGGAGTGAGAAATGTACTTTCTACCACTTTGCACTAACAATCCCCAATCACTTATGAGTGAGTGCAAATAATGTAAACGAATATGTGATTGGGGAGAAAGAAGAGGAAAGAAAACACATCAAGCATACTTATAAGTCCGGACTAGCGGTGAAGTGCACATGTTTGGCACGGCATCCGGAACGCAATGCAAATAAAACAAACAAGTGGCATCCACGGATCTCCAACACTCCCCCTCACTTCGCCGCTCCGCTTCCCGCTTTATCCGCTTCCCGCTTTATTCGTTCCCATAACCCCCGTACCGTATACCGTCTCATTCGTGAGCCCCATGGTGGAACAGAAACGCCAGTGAGTTGACACCGCCAATCCTTTTGTAAGGACATCGGCGGCTTGTTGACGAGTCGGTATCCACTGAAGAATAACAGTGCCATCGTCGACTTCTCCCGCATGAAATGGTAGTGTACAGCGATGTGTTTCGTCCGTGCGTGTGCTGTCGGATGCGAAGCTAGCCGTATCGCTCCTTGATTATCGCCCCGTATCAGTGTCGGCTGCACTTGCGGAAATCCCAGGTTGGAGAACAGCCTGCGCAGCCATACCGCCTCCCAAGTGCCAATGGACATGGCAATGTACTCGGCTTCCGTCTAGGAGACAGCCACGCTCAATTGGCGTTTCGATATCCACGAAATCGCCCCACCAGCATTCCGGAAGAGTACGCCAGAGACAGAGTGTCGCGTCGTAGGGTCCGCTGCATGGTCTGCATCGATGAACGCATCCAGTGATGGTTGTGGGAAGATGTATCCGTCGTATACTAATCCGTGATCTAGGCTGCCGGAGACATAGCGAAGAATACGTTTGACTGCGTGCCAGTGGTCTAGTCCCGGGTTGTCGCAGTAACGCACAACCTCGCAGACGGCATAAGCGATATCAGGGCGAGTGCATGTCGTAAGGTAGATGAGTGCTCCAACGGCCTCTCGGTAAGGTATATGTCGCATGCTTTCTCGTTCTTCAGCAGATTTGGGTGACATTTCGGGGGACAGTCGTTTGTTGGAGTCACATGGCATCTGAACTGGGGATACGTTGTCCCCCAGGTATCGCTGCACTATCTTCCTAGCGTAACCTCCTTGGTGTATCTTGACCATACTGGATCCATCTTTCGCCTCGATCTGGATTCCCAAGAACACGGACGCTGTTCCAGCCCTTAAGGCGAAGAATTCACCCAGTTTTTGAAAGATGGAGACCATGAGGGCATGTGAGCTTCCAACGACTAATCCATCATCAACGTGGAGACAGAGGATGAGGGTGTTGCCATCCTCATGCAGAATGTACATGCCTTCGTCCGCAGTAGACCATACGAAACCCAACTGAGTAAGTACTCCATGAATCTTCTTCCACCATTGTCGCCCTGCCTGACACAACCCGTACAGCGCCTTCCCTAATTCGTAAACGCCTTTTGGGCGTTCCTCGTCGATGAAACCGGGTGGCTGTTTAATGAACACTTGTTCTTCGAGGTCACCATTCAGGAAAGCGTTGCTGACGTCGAATTGTCGCCTGACCCATCCCTTTTGGGCTGAGATGGACAGTGCTCTCTGACAGATGCAGTCCGCATGGTTGGTGCCCAAGTCTCCGTGTAGTCTAGGCCTGCCTTTTGTTGATCCCCTCGTACGACCAGGCGTGCCTTGTACTTTATCACCTCCCCTCTCGGATCACGCTTTACCACCAGCACCCATTTAACACCTAAAGCCTTTCTCCCCTCAGGCAACTCCTTCAATCCACCTTTCCACATCACCATCAACTCGAGTGCCGCCATCTCCGCCACCATCGCAGCTAACCACTTATCGCGGTCAGGTCCAGCGATTGCTTGCTTGAACGTTGGCTCATCGATACTGCCTGTCCTGTAGACTTCGTGGTCTTCATAATTATCCATATCGTCCTCAAGCGTAACCTTGTAGACTGATGGATTTCGTTTCACTTCCGCCACCAATTCCCTTGCAGGTGCGACGACTTCATCATTTCCGTACACTTGAGCGTAATATAGACCTCACTCGTGAAGTTTCTTGTAATCCCACCTATTCTGCCCTGCGCGACGTATCCCTCTCCCCAGCCGTTGTTGTCGTTGAGGGGAGAATCTCGCAATTTCTTCTTCGTGTACCCTCGCCTTCCATATGGATGCTTCGATTTCCGCAACTCGATCTTGGACAAACGAGGGGTCCCCTTCTGGAGGTTGTAGCGTGTCGGTAGTAGCTGGTTCTCCCCCTTGTTCTACAGCCGCTTGAGTTTTGTCTAAGTGCTTTCTTGACAGAGTAGGAGATTCCGGTGTGTCAGGTACCGCAGGACTTGATGTTCGAACATCGTCCGCCTCTATCTCGGTTGTGTTTATACGTTGTCCACCCAGCTCTGCCTCTAGCCATCCTTTCTCTCCCTCTTCTTTATCATTCCGTGGTATCAGCATGTCAAAGAAATCATCAGGCTCCAGGTTCCGTATTCTCTCTGTTTCTTGATAGCCTCTTTCTGAATAGAACTTGTTTTCGAAGAATCTAGCTGATTTGCCTTCTACTATTGTCCGCCTTGCGGGGTCCCAGAATCGCCATCCATAACCGTCAGGGACATATCCAATGAAATACATCAGCTTTGCTCGGGGTAATAGCTTCGAATCCCTTTGCTCAGGCATGATGGTAACTGCAGCGAGACAACCAAATACCCTGATGTGCGTCATATCAGGCTGTCTTCCATGAAACCTTTCGTAGGGTGATTGATTTCTTTCGTTTGCTTTTGTAGGCATGATGTTCTTCATATGGACGGCAACTTTCAACGCCTCATACCAAAGGTACAAAGGGAGTCCGGAATCGAGGAGGAGGCATCGAACCATGTTGAAAAGGGTATACCATTGTCGCTCCCACATTCCGCCCTGATCGTGTGCATACGGCATGGTCTTCATGTTCGAAATCTGATGTTTGTCACACCAATTTTTCATTGCAAGCGACATGAATTCCATGGCTTGGTCGTGGCGGATCTTACGGACGTCTACGTCAAGGTCCCTTTTGATAGCTGCTCTGACCCCATCCAAGATTGATGGTGCCTCGGATTTGAGCTTCATTCCTCCTACAATCATATATCTGGACGCCTCGTCGACGATGCCGAAAACATATTGGAATCCTTGTATACTTGCAACTGTCGATGGACCCCATGTATCGAATCCCAACGTCCTCCCTGGTCCATGGTCTCTAATCTTTGCAGGTCCCTTACTCCTTCCGTATGTAGCTTTCCCTCTTGCGCATGTCAAGCAATTGTCTAAAAGGGATGCATTGCAGCTATCCTTTACATCTGACAGAGACACAATTTCATTTTTGATTGCTAGTCGCAGTCGTTCGTTGCTGGGTGTGCTAGACGTTGATGCCATATACGAAGAGGCACTGCGATAAAAGACGTATGAGGAATAGTCGTGGGATCATTGGAGAGGGGTGCTGATGCAGGTAGATAACTCGCCTGGAGTGTGATTAGGGTATCACCAATATGGGCGATCCCAAACCTTTCTCCATTCGAACTGTGTAGATAAACTCGTTCCGTATCGTTTCCGAAAACTACTCCATTTTGCATGAGAACCTTTGAGGAGATGAGATTGACGCTGAGTCTAGGAGCGTAGTAAACGTTTCGAATAATCCCCTTGCTCGTCTTCCTGTCCTCAAGGAAGAATACGATGTTAAGGTTCCCTTTTCCAACAGCCTGTCCCCTTGATCTCCAGGCTCCATGGATCCCAATAGGTTTTTCCAAGACCTTGTAATCGTGGAGAAGCCATGGACAGACGGTCAAGTGAATCGACGCCGCGCTATCCAAATGGAAAGGTCTTGCTATGGTGTCATTTGAGTGTTAGGGCTGACACTATGTGCGGTCGCCGATAGGCGATGCGTCTGTAGTGGAGGTAAACCTAAGTGAATCGTATAGCATGAGAAGACTAACCTGTAGTGGAGGTAAACCTAAGAGAATACTCTGAGGTCACCACCACTACATCTCGATGTATATATACATATGCCAAGGCACTGCCATAAACTGTAACATAAGTTTCTTGAAACATGTAAGATAGCTAGATCAGGAAAGCAAAAAAGGGAATACTCGGAAATAAGATATACTGAGCGGAACAAGTGAGAAAAGATAACAAGGCAATAATGGCGACGGTGCAGACCGGCGAAATTTATAAGGTTTGCTGAGCGGCGATTCGAGTGAGATGGGAGAAGGCGGCGGTCAGCGCGAACGTGCGCAAAGCGGCGACGTGTAGGCACTTGATCCTACGATGTACTGAAGTAGGTCACGTGACTCCGAATGGTACATTTCGGTAATGCGTAGGGGCAAGCCTGACAACACCCCCCAAAATTCTGGCTAGTGTACGCGAGTCACGGAATTTTAAGGTTAAGGTTTGCGGCTAGCTTGGGCGAAAAATTTTCCAGTTCTACCACCATCACCCTCTCTTCTTTCCTTGCAAAAATGTCAACCGACGCGCAACTCTTCGACTTCGTTCTGGCGAACAAAGATAGGAGGGAGAGCACTGTTTATTGGGATGTGGAAAAGGCGAAAGAGGTGAACTTTGGGCGATTCGCCGATGTGCTGGAGTGGGGGAAAAGGTGTTATCCTCTGTATGTCAAATTTTGTGATGAGGTGCAGGAAGAGGTG
>MU271230.1:0-38320 GCA_021432655.1 Atractiella rhizophila | reverse complement strand
GCTTGTTCTGGAGTATTGTTCGAAGTTGGTTGTTTTACGCGTTTGGAGGGTCTTACGCTAGCTTTAACGCGTTGACCCCAGGCTGCAGGTTTTGTGTTTACTGGCTTAAAATGTTAACGATCTAAGGTCTGATGGAGGAGGATCTCTATCACCCTGGTGAAGGGGGAAAAATAGCGCTTGTCTGGGTTGTGGAGTCTGAATGGGAAGAGGAAGACATGGGGTTTGACAGGTTCAACGTGGTATACGTCCATAGTTTGAACGGGGTGGAAGTTAGAAGTTTCCTCATGGGTTGTGTCGAGGCTGTAAAAATGCGCTTTAAATGCAGATGTGCAGATGTCAAGGTCCGGTTAAGGGCTGGCTTTTTAGCTTTTAGGATAAATGGGAAAGAATGTACTTTCTTCCTCTACGCCTTTTTAAGCGGCGACCCTAAAACGCGGCTGAACAGCTTTTACTCCTTGTTTAAGGCACCCTTGTTAAAAACAGCCTCAAATTTCGCGCAAAGACGTTCTGTCTGGTGTTCGAGTAACGTGTCTGTTTTTATAGAAGGGAGGTTGTTTTCCCATTGGATCTTTGGATGTAGTAGTTCAAACTTCTTAACCGTTTAGTTCGACTGAAACTACTACTTCGGGAGTAAAAAAAGAAGTTTGCTCCTGAGTTAGGACGGGATGTGGAGTTTCATTGGGTTCCTCTCAAGGGTTTTAGCGACCTTCTGACCTTTCTTTTTAGAGCCGCTTAACTACGCCTTCTTAGACGAGTAAGTTGGAAGAAAGCTTTGTAGGGTAGCTGCTTTCTGCCTGGTGTTTTATGTAAAAGACGTTTTTCCCTGTCGAGTTTTAGGAGTTTCGTGTCTCTCTTGTCTTGCGGGCATAGCATAGCTGGCTCGCGGCGGAACAGTGGCCAGCGGCTAGGCAGTGGGTTGCGGCGAGGTGTGCGAGTATCCCGGTTCCTGGGGCTACTGTACCTTCAGCTGCGCTGTTTCAGATCTGGAGGGGCAACGTCCGCTACGGTTTTCTATCCTGTGGCTCTTTCCCTCACATCTTGCTAATACTTGTTCCTCGTTATAGAAGCCCGGGTTCCTCTTAAGTTTTTTGAATTGCTTTTCAGTTGTGAGGTGTAGAGTTTGGAACATCCTTTCTAAGTGCTGGATGCGTTCTTCGCTCGTCGGCGGTTCGCGCGTTTCCATGTCTCCCCAAACTTCCGACATTTTTTAAGTTTTGCTGTTCTGAAAAGGTAAGGAGAGTATTCTTCTGTTAGGGCTGACACTATGTGCGGTCGCCGATAGGCGATGCGTCTGTAGTGGAGGTAAACCTAAGTGAATCGTATAGCATGAGAAGACTAACCTGTAGTGGAGGTAAACCTAAGAGAATACTCTGAGGTCACCACCACTACATCTCGATGTATATATACATATGCCAAGGCACTGCCATAAACTGTAACATAAGTTTCTTGAAACATGTAAGATAGCTAGATCAGGAAAGCAAAAAAGGGAATACTCGGAAATAAGATATACTGAGCGGAACAAGTGAGAAAAGATAACAAGGCAATAATGGCGACGGTGCAGACCGGCGAAATTTATAAGGTTTGCTGAGCGGCGATTCGAGTGAGATGGGAGAAGGCGGCGGTCAGCGCGAACGTGCGCAAAGCGGCGACGTGTAGGCACTTGATCCTACGATGTACTGAAGTAGGTCACGTGACTCCGAATGGGACATTTCGGTAATGCGTAGGGGCAAGCCTGACAATGCGTCTGTAGTGGAGGTAAACCTAAGAGAATAGTATGGCATGAGAAGACTAACCTGTAGTGGAGGTAAACCTAAGAGAATACTCTGAGGTCACCACCACTACATCTTGATGTATATATACATAAGTAAAGGCACTGCCATAAACTGTAACATACGTTGCTTGAAACGCGTAAGATAGCTAGATCAGGAAAGTAATAAAGGGAATACTCGGAAATAAGGCATACTGAGCAGTACAGGTGAGAAAGGACAATAAAGCAAGAATAGAGACGGTGCAGACCGGCGAAATGTATAAGGTTTGCTGAGCGGCGATTCGTGTAAGATAGGGAAAGCGGCGATCAGCGCGAATGTGAGCAAAGCGGCGATGGGGAGGCACGTGATCCTTCGACGTGATGAAATAGGTCACGTGACTTCAAATGGTACGTTTCGATAATGCGTAGGGGCAAGCCTGACATTGAGCTCTCTTCTTCTGTTTCCGTTATCAGAACTATGCCCTCCTTCTCTTGACTTTCGTCTTCCTCCTCCAGCGAGTACGACCCTCCTTCGTCCAAGGACACCATATAAGCCCCAAACTCTGCTCTAAGCCACTGTCTTCATCTACTCCTACGAAGTATGCCCCATCCACTGCTTCATGCTCAGAGACCACTCCTGGTTGCTCAGAGTATGGTCTTCCAGTCGATGGGTCTGTATCAGACGTGCGGATTGGATTCGCGTGCTGTTCATCCGCAACCGTGGCAATGAATGCAGCTGCTTCTTGTCGTGGGAGATGAATGTCGTATTTCTTGAAGATTGCTGCAAGAGATGCCATTTGCTGTTTTCGATCGAGGCTACAGTTCCGGCCATAGTGTCCCTCTCTTCCGCAATGGTAACACTGGCGAGGACCCAGTCTAAACTGTCCTCTCTCGGTGGTTCCGTGAGGCCAATTTCCCCAGTTTTTGATGGATCTCGCGTTCGGAGCCATCGATTTAAAAGAGGGCGTTGTGATCGTTCCGTCCTCTTTTTATTCTCCCCACGATCGACCGCCGTAGACGTTGAACTGGAGCTGGAGGACTGGCTGGAAATCCTTGACGCAAGATCACTCGACGGGAGGTTTCCAAATCCCTTGTTCTTTCCCATCCTTGCGAGGAGAGCAACGTTCGATTTTTCGCCCATCCTTCCCTCCTCCCTGTTCTTCAGGGCTATTTCCTCCGCTGTAAGCCTATGGATGACAGACGCTAAGTCTGCTGGGTTCACCCCTGTGGACGACAGCCATCTTCTAGTTTCGTCCTTCAATCCGTTAACAAGGGTGTAGGAGAGTAAAGTGTCGTTGATCGTAAGGTCATCTTGAGACTCGTTGAAGATCCTCCTTCTCTCGTGCAGCTTCGCGATCCACTCGGTCAGAGGAAGTTTGCTCGATTCGTGGGTGTAATTTGAGAATTGTCGAAGGAGGTACGCTGTATCTGTGTATTCTTTTGTTTCGTATTTGTCCTTAAGGATCTTCACGGCCTTGATGGGATCCACTTGGTCCTCAATGAATGCTCTCGCTGTCTCTCCCACAGACTGCTTGAGTATCATCATAGCCACAGCGGCCATCCTCCTCCAATTCGAAAGTGCGCGAATAAACTCAGTGTTCTCCTCGTCGGAAGGAGTCTTTGTCTTCGACGTTATTCCTTTTGCCATGTTTTCTTGCATTTGGGTCACTGTCAACCCTTCTGCTGACAATGGGCTTATCGGTTCGGTCACGATACCGTCCAATAGTATCCCAACGTTGTTTGCATCGAGGATAGACTTTAGAGATCTGAAGAAGCGTGTGGAGTTTTGCAGCATGAGAGGAGGGATTTTCTCGTTTGCGACGATGGTTTGTACTGAAGCTGTAGGCATAGTGATCTGTGAAGCGACTTTTGCCGATGAGGAAACGGAGTAGGGCACTGTGAATGTTGAACCGAAGAGTGGAGGTGCGTCCTTGGTTCCTGGGGTGTGTTGAAAGGGTCCTGTCTTCCAGAGGTGGCACCCGTGGGCGTGGTACTTCCTTCCGTAGCCATTTCCGTATGGACGTTTAGCAGATCGATCACCTCTCGCTACCAAGTGAGAAATGTGCTTTCTACCACTTTGCACTAACAATCCCCAATCACTTATGAGTGAGTGCAAATGATATAAACGAATATGTGATTGGGGAGAAAGAAAAGGAAAGAAAACACATCAAGCATACTTATAATTCCGGACTAGCGGTGAAGTGCACATGTTTGGCACGGCATCCGGAACGCAATGCAAATAGAACAAACAAGTGACATCCACGGATCTCCAACAAATGGAATAATCAGGAGGAGTAGACACTAGGGTGCATACCCTTTTGAAGATTATGCCAGTGGGAACTCAAGTTAGCCTCGGAAGGCTTCTGCTCTCTTGTGAGCTTGGTAGTGACATCAGATTGGTGACGAAGGGGAATTAAACTGATTAAGCAGTTCGCGTTTGCCATTTTGTGCGTATAGCAATCTCCAGCACACGCTCGTCGAATTGCTCAACGAAAGGATGCCAAAGGTCCTTCCCTCCCCCTCGCCTACACATACAACCGCTAATACCACAATGTAGCCACTCGCATAAAGCGCACATATCCCCACGCAAACGACGACCCTCAGTCGCCTCCACCAGCAAGAAATCCAAAGCCCTCGATTCCGCCAGTCACCAAGCCCAAGATCCGATGCTCGAAATACCTTACACTCCCGTGTTTGCTGCTGCTGAGGAGGCAGAGAAACGCAAGTAGAGCTTCCCTCGAGTTTATGGAGTTAGTAGGATTGGGGTTAATGGGGTTGTTTTCGTGAAGGTCTTACGGTGGAGGTCATTGATAAAACCACCAAGAAGAAGAGTGAGTTGTGAGGCTCGGGGACAGGTTGCGTCTGTATGCAACTATGCACATCGAGTCCATTATATGCTTTACACCGAAATGCTGTCACAGAAGATGTCGTGCTCCGTTTTAATCAAGGACAGTGTTCACATGTGCATATCCAGGTAATATGCAAGCGGAAAGCATGGAAGCTTTATTCATCTCAAGTCAACGCACGGCTCAATCTGAATGGCGGTGATATCTCCGACTGAGCTGCTGTTCGTCACGTCGCTATTTCAGCAAGGAAGCTTTGACGAAGCTTGCATGAGAGCGGTTCTTCCGCAGTGGGGAAGAGAGAAAACTGAATCAGCTTGGTTCCTGCTGTAGGCAGCTTTCTGTTCTCAATCGTTCTTCTTCAACCCAGACGTAAGACAACTTGTAAGGAACCACAAGATTTTCCAACCATCAAGAGGGGGAAGCGGATGCTATTTTCCTTCCCTTGTGTCACAGGTGTTGTTCACACTTAACAGCCGTCGGACTACGAGTGTCCTTCGTGAGCGCTTTTCCGTTTGCTCGCGCAACTGAGAGTGATGTGAGAGTCTGGAGCCGCATCATATTTGGAGCCTGAATGGAACAATACCTTGTACCACTACTACTTCTCCCCAGACTCTGAAACATTTGACTTGAGGAGTACTTCGTACTTCCCTATCATCTTCCTTGCAGAGGCGAGATCCTCCTCAAGCCACTCTCCAAAGAATAAACCAACATGAAGAAACCACCCTATCCCATTTCCGCTAGCCCGATGCCCCTGCTCGATGCCCCTCACCCGCCAATCTCCAAAGAACCACCGGATGAAATCTGGGAAGTCGGACCAGTCCACCACGCAGTACTCGACTGTTATCTCCTCAATTGACGTTGCATTTTGGAGGGTGCTGAAGAAGTGGCGAGGAATGAGGTTTGACGTTTCTTCGCCCCCGTCGAGGATCAGCTCGGTGAGGTGTGTGAGGTGCGATAAGTCGAGCGGAGTAGGTAGGATGGAGGTCTTTTCATCGGCAGAGAAGGGGGCGAGCTCGACTGTGAGGCCATAGAGAAGAGGCGGCAGAGGGTAGTCTGAGATGGAGGGAGGGAGTGGACACATATTGGAGAGTTTGAGGTACTTGAGGGTGCGTGGGAGGGACTCAGAGAGCGATGGCAGAGGTGGGTACTTGCAAAGGAATAGGTATTCGAGGTCACAGGATAAGTGGAGGCCCTCTGAGGCTGAAGGGGCGAATTCTTCCACATCGTAAACCTCGAGCCATCTGATCCTGTCACCCATCCTCCGCATGAAGTTCTCGATCTCCTCCTTCCTCCACTTTCTCGAACCCCACCGTGCAAACGTGACGTCATCCATCCGTTTCAAGCCTGGGATTGCATTCAACACAATCTTCGCCTCCTCTTCATTCCAAAATGGATGCATTCACACCTTCTTGACATTCGGCGAGCCTGCAATGACCTCCTTCACCATCCCAACATCCATGCTTTTATCAAACCTCAGTTTGTTCCACAGCCGTCCAGCGCGAGGATAGCATTTCAACCGGGAGTATTTTCCCGCCACAGAATCAAGTTCGCCCCAGTAAGGAGCTGAAACATCCCTCCAGAGCTTGCAAACGTCAGAAACAGTGGAAGCATCGTCGGAGAAACTAAATATGAGACAGAGGAGCTCGATGGGCAAGTCTGAGATGGTGCTTGGAATAACATCTAGAGGCGGGACAGAGAGTTGGATGATGCTACCTATCGACAGGGATTCGAGGGATGACGATTCGTCCTCACCGATTGGGACGAAGCGCTCTTCATCTTCGGAGTACGAGGCAATGGGGGCGAATATGGCATTCTCGCGAAAGAAATGAAATGTGTGAGTATATGGATCGCCATCTGATGCAAGCGAGTCGACATCTGATTTGGCATCTTCTTCGACAGTCGGCGCATGCCCTTCGACCTCCAAAAAGGTTACGGTGGCATTTTCATGGTTGACGGTAATGTGAAGGTTGATTACACCATCCTTGTCGACGGCATTTTCAACCCGTTCAAGTGACAATAAGACAATTTTGAGGACACCTGTCCAGGCTTCCAGTGCTCGTTGAATGGACGAGGTAAGGTACACGAAACCTGGAGCGTGTGAATTGACAGAGGTAGGCGGGATAGAAAAGAGGGAAGAATGGACACGTGGATCGACGACCTGTAGCCTGGGGTGATGACATGGATAAGTGCCGTTGAGTCTGGTGCCCGAGAGCCCTGGCGTGCGCTAGATGTTTGCCGTTCCATCATCATTTGAGAAGAGATAGCAGACTGGGACCCATGACCCATGTTAGGAAGAAAAAGAATATCAAAGGTGGAGATGAAATCACGCGTAGGTCGAATCATCAGCAGGCGCCACCCTCATCCTTGCCCATCCTATTTTCATTCCCATCCTGACAGGATCGAAATTTTGACCAAGATCGACAAAAAGTTGCAATGAGTTCTCGAGTCCGAAACTGTGAGCTGTGAGACGACCTAGAAAAGCAATTCCTCGCGCTGTTGTTGGGGGAACGGATGTGTGTTGTATGCCTTTATTGATGCGGAGAACTCGGACTGAAGGAGGAGGTCGTGTAGAATTAACCTCTGTGAATGAACGATGGGATTCAAGCAGAGCATGTGGGGATCGGACGTTGTTAGACGTCCCTGCTAAACAAGTGGGAAATCAAAATAATGAATGGTCTTTTGAGGGCAGGCGTCCGTACCTGCACCCGTAAATTAATAGTTTGATACTCCTCCCCCTTTTTTCTCTGCAAAAACTAGTCGAGTAAATCGACCGGGGAGGCGGGTTACATGGTGACAAACGCTGCCATCATTCCTTCGCGGATAGGTGACTTACGGAAGACTGAGAGAGAGAGCTCAGAAACTCAGAGTCGTTCGAAGTATGTGTCGACCTTGTCGTACTCTCATTGTGAGCGAAGTGTGTAAGCAGTCAAGAATGACATCCGGCGAGCTGTCCTTCCTTCACTGTTCCCTTTCTCCTCTTCTGTTCCCCATCAGCCGCTCTATCACTCGCCACTTCTTTACTGGCGCCACCCATCACTTCCGTGCCCTCATTCCATCCCTCATCCTTCCTTCATTCACATCCGAACTCCAGTACCACAATGCTAAGACGGATATTTTCATCGTTCTCATTCCCACACTTCCTTCTTCACTCTCTTAAGCGAGTGATCAAGAAAACTCGAAAGGAGACTCAGGCAGGTCTGTTTCCGCCTCAGAGGGTGGACGTTAGTGGAAGTAGAGGAGCAAGGTCCGATGAAGTGGCTGTTCGGAAGTAATAGGTGCAATTCCCCCACAGCAACCATGATGAAGCCATTACACGGCACTCAACCTAGCGTGGTAGGGAAGTCCGAGTTCTGATAGGATCGTTGACGCATTGGACTGTTTTTGCATCGATATACAATGATATACAAGCGACGCTTGGAATGTGAAGGTCAGCAAGGTGCTTCGTCTTTCGAATCGCCAGTTGTCCGCAGTCTAAGTGTAGCCACCATCGTCAATCTCACGTTGTCTTAGGCAAGGAAGTGTACAGCCAGTCGTCTTTTAATGATCTCACTTTACCACAGATGTGAACATTCTGATGGGTAGTCAGCACTGCTTCTGCGAGTCGTTCTGCTTTGGATAAGGAAAGCTTCAACAGCAACGCGTCCTGTGTCCCGCTCCGTCGCATCGCAGGGAATCAGCATTGTGGATAGTGTGTGAAAGTAGGGAAGACGGAGAACATGGCGCTTAGCGCTACCTTCCCGGTTAGCCCTCTCTATTCCGCATTCGGTAACCAGCAACCCTCATCTCATCTTCTTCACCAGTAGTCCTCGTTCCGAAAGAAGCAGCAACGCTGCTGCACCGGTTTTCTCCACGTTACCTCCCTTCTCGGCTGCATTCCCTCCTCCAGACCTACTTCAACCCTTCCTCATCCTCCTCCTTCATTTCCTCTTCCTCTATGCCAGCTCTCTATCTCCACTCCCAGACCTCTTCCCATCCTTTTCTCCTCCTCCTCCATTCCCGAATCTTGCTCGTCCCCACTCCTAACAAGGCATTAGAGAATGGGGAATCGTGCTCCTTCTCCATATATCTCCGATTGGTTCCAGCGGGCTGGACAGGGAAGTGGCAGAGGTGGATAGCGACGGCAAAAGATCGGCCGCTCGACACCTTCCTCGCCACGTTGTCGAAGAGGAAGGAGGCAGAGGGAAGGGGAGGGGCAGGATTTGGATGTAGGGGACCGTTGAGGGGGGGAATGACATCCATGCTAATTCTTGCAGAGAACCCGCTAAGTGGTTATGCGATGTCCAGCTGGCCGAAGAGCAGAGAAGGAGAAGTGGTAGTTCGTGGACGCGTTTACAACCCCTCTCCACCGCTTGCTCCCCTACCGTGCTCACCCCCTCTCATCGTCAGGATATGCATGCCCCTCCAACAAATCCTCTCCCCGTGGCACCTCTCTCACGCCCGCGAGCTTCACCATCTATCTCCCTCTCCTACCCCTCTTATCCTCCTTCTGCCATTCTCCGAACAAACCCGTCCGAGGACTCCAGCTAAGCTACGCTACCCTGATAAATCGGAAGGAGGATGAAGGCGAGAGAAAGGGAGAAATGAGATCGTATTGGCTCTTATGCGGCGCGAGTAGATCCGCGTCAAACGCGAGTTGGGAGCCTGCGCGGTACGTTGGGTGGAGGTACGTCAGAGCGAAAGCGAAGGCGACAGCGAAGACGGAGAAGGAGATCTAATTTGAGTGGAGAGGTGGATGGTCGGATGAGGAATTGAAGAGCGATTCGTACTGGGGCGGGTGAGAGTGGTTTGGGATCGCGAGGAGGGAGTGGCTGAAGAAGAGTATGGTTTGTAAGGAGATGAGGAGAACAACGGCGAAGGAACAAGTTGCGGTGGGGACGGTCGAGGGGCATGTTGTTGGAGAGGATGGTGGACAAAGTTGTCACGCAGTGAAAGAAAGAGGAGAAGGGAGAACGGAGTGCCGTTGAAGAACAGCCCGTACCGTATCCCGATACCGTCGTTTAGCACTCAACCGTGACTTCAAGGTGAGTGATGTAATCGATCATTTGTGCCGTAAGTTACGAGTTAGCCGCTCCATTCGTCTCCACATCCTCCCCCCTGACCTTCCTCCGGCTACCCTATTTCTCTCCTTCGAGCTCCTTCCCCGCATTGTACGCCTGACTCCAGCGCCGCACCAACTCTTAAGGGCGTCTTCTGTCGCCATTCTCCTCCACACGCCGCACCTTTCTCTCAAGCGACTTGCAACAACACAGAGCACTGCATGCTCCCCACATGTGACTAGAGGCCAGAGAGGGTAAGGTGTCGAAAGCTGGAAGAAGACGGCGGAGGATGGGTTTGATACTGTCAATAAGAATGCGGCGAACTGCCTTGCTTGTGGCGGAGGTAATGCTGGATGAAGGCCTTAGAAGGGATGGTGGTTAGGATTTTGTGTAGGAGCGCAATGAATAATCTGGTGTCATGGGAATCTGGAATCGGAAAGACCACTGTGGTGGAGTGTCTGCCTCAGAGAGACACCTGCCTCCTTTCGTTCTTTACGATGGTATTTTATGTGCTACCATTCAGAAGCTTGGATTGACAATTGCCTACAGATGCAGATGAAGTAGAGCAGCCACCGCTGCGGACCATCCCTCCTCTCCCATTCTCCCCTTTCATCCTCTCCAATGACATCTAGCATCCCCACTCTTTTGCATCTCCTAGTCTAGCAGCTTTATCAACAACCGTTCCATTCAGGCTTGCAGAAGCGGATTTAGAGTTCTCCAAAGGCACTTGTTCCGTCAAAAAGAAAGAGATGCTCAAAAGTTGTGGGGGATTGGTGTATTGCGTTATATCCTGCCCCTCAACCATTTGATCCTAGCGGCGTGGATGGAGGCGAGGGGAAGGAAAATAGGGTGGAAGAGATGAAGGCGCTGAAGGTATTGGGGATTGGGAGGATGTGTTGAGGAAGTCACCGGAGGAGGGTTTGAATTCGAAGTTCTGAGCTGAGTGTGAATGAGTTCATCTCCAATGCGCTGAAGGCGGAGCTAAATGGCCAGCTTTGGACTTGACTGGACTTATGAGAGCTTCTTTTGCTTTCTCCTGTAGATCGTATTATTCACAGTCCAAAGGACTTCCTCTCAGCGAAAGGCCTTTATTGTACATTTTGTCAACAAGTTAGTTAACAATTGTTTGAACGTCGGGCTGCCTTAGTGGTATCCTCCCAATTGTAATCTAGGCATTTGCCTGGCTAGTGAAATGATTGCAAAAGTCCCCTCGTGAACTCTGTCATTCACGGCCACCATTCCACCACCTTCTCAGCATCCCAAACTCCTGAGTCCTTGCTCATTTTGTACGCTTTCATTGTACTCCTCGCAATAACCATCTCCTCCTCCATCCACTCACCAAAGAATAAACAAACCTCAAGATGCCACCCTATCTCCTCTCGAACAACGGGATCCCTCTTCTCAACTCTCCTCATCTGCCAATTCCCAAAGAACCAGCGGATGAAGTCTGGGAAGTCGAGCGAGTACACCACGCAGTACTTGACTGTTATCTCCTTAATCGACGTTGCATTTTGGAGGGTGCTAAAGAAGTGGCGAGGAATGAGGTTTGACGTTTCTTCACCCCCATCAAGGATCAGCTCGGTGAGGTGTGTGAGGTGTGTGAAGTCGAGTGGAGTGGGTAGGATGGAAATCTTCAAGCCAGTGGGGAAGGGGGCCAACTCAATCTTGAGACGTTCCAGAAGAGGCGGCAGAGGGTAGTCTAAGATGGAGGAAGGGAGTGGACATAGATTGGAGAGAGATAGGTACTGGAGGGTGCATGGGAGGAACAGCGATGACAGAGGTGGGTATTTGTAGAGGTTTAGGTGTTCGAGGTGAGAGGATAGGTGAAGACCTGCTGTGGCTGAAGCGGCAGACTCCACATCGTAAACTCGGAATAGTCTAATCCTGTCGCCCATCCTCCGCATAAAGTCCTCAATCTCATCCTTCCTCCACTTTCTCGATCCTCGTCCAAACCTGACATCATTCACCTGATTCAAGCTTTCGATTGCATTCAACACAATCCTTGCCTCCTCTTCATTCCAAAACATATCCACCCACACCCTCGTGACATTCGGGGAGCCTGCGATGACCTCTTTCACCATCTCAACATCTATGCTTTTGTTAATCCTCAGTTCGTTCCACAGTCGTCCAGCACCAGGATAGCGTTTCAACAGCTCGTACTTTTGCACCAAAGAATCAGGTTCGCCCCAATAAGGAGCTGAAACTTCCCTCCAGAGACCACACACATCAGCGACAATGTAAATGCTATCAGAGAAACTGAATATCAGAGAGAGGAGTTCCACAGGCAAGCCTGAGATGGAGGGTCGAATAGCATCTGGAGGTGGGACAGAGAGTTGGATGATGCTCGCTGTCGGGAGGGATGGGAGGGTTGACGATTCGTCGTCACTGATGGGGGTGAAGCCTTCTTGTTCGGAGTATGAGGCTATGGGGGCGAATATGGCATTCTCGCGAACGAAAGGAAATGTGCGATCGCCATAAAAAGCAAGCGGGTTGATCTTCGATTTGACGTCTCTTTCGACAGACGAGGTATGCCCTTCAACAGCCAAAACGGTTACTGAGACATTTTCGGTGTTGATGGTAATGCAAACGTTGATTGCACCATCCTTGTCGACCGCATCCTCGACCCGTTCAAGTGATAAATAAGACAATTTTGATGACGGCCTTGCAAGGTCCCGCGTCCTCCATGATCGAGATATGATAAGCGAAATCCGGAGCATGTTGATTGACGGAGGTAGGCGAGACAGGAGAGAGGGAAGAATGGAGAGGTGCATGGAATCGGGAGAATGCTCTGTGGTGATAACATGGACAAGTGCCATCGAGTCTGGTTCTGGAGAACTATGGCACAAAGCTGGATGCTTGCTACTCGGTCAACTTTTGAGCAAATAGAGCAGCCTAGTTTCCATGTACGTCAGATCAGAAACTGAAAGCCAAGGGTGGAGATGGAATAGTGCCTGAATCGCCGCATCAGTAGACACCGTCCTCCTCTCTCTTCTCTCTTGACGCGGTTGAAACTGGAGGACTGACGAAAAGTTGAACCGAGGTCCCAAACTGTGAGCGGCGAAACTGCCTGGATGAGCGGTTCGTGGGAGGACGAGTGAAGATAGGGAGATCTATGGTGTGTTTCGTTGTTTGGAATGGAAGTGCTTTATTGATGTGGAGATCTCGGATCACAAGGAGGCTGTTTGATGTTTGGGTCACCTTGGGCAAGAATTAACTCTCTGTAAATCAATGAAGGGATGAAGCAGAGGATGTGGGGAACAGAGCTTGAAACTACCACGCTGAAAGAGTCCGTAGCTGCAGTTGTGAATATCACGGTTTGATAATCCTCCATCCCCTTTCCCACGTTCCACTTTCCCACGTTCCAAAGACCATGCGTAGTTGACAATTTGTTCGAGGTGGTACGGATTATAACTATGAAAGCTACCATTGTTTCCTCGCGGATAGATGATCCACTCGTGGAGGACAACCGGAGAGACTCGGAGACGTCCGTAAATGAAGGAGAGAATGTCAGTTTGAGAGAAGTGTGCGCGGAAATATTGGCGTGTGAAAAACTCACAAATGACAATCACCAAAGTGCACCTGTTTCACTCTCCCCTTTCTCCTCCTTCAGCTTCCCTGTCAACCACCCTGCACCCGTCGCTACTAAACTATATTCCTCCATCACTTGCGTCTTCCTCCCCTCCGTCATCCTCCCTCATTCAGGTCCGACCTCATTTGCCTTATGTGGAGACGGAGATTCCTGTTCCCTTTCCTGCTTCCCACCCTGAAGCCGATGAGCAAGGATTCTGAGGAATTGCACTTGTTGCCATCTCAGAGGGCGATCGTTCGTTGAAGGAAGAAGGACGTGGTTCAATCGAGGCGGCTTCAAACTCGTCTTCTTCCTCACATCAAGCCAATGTAGTCGTTCGAATGGAAGAATGTTTCTCGTTTCGGGGACTGGGAGTATAGAACGATCAGCTAATACCCTGGGATTCTTGTGAAAAGCGAAGGAGAACGGACTTTTTGACTCTGTCCCTGAACCTTGTGAGGCCATGGACGATGTAGGAGGGGTTGCAGGGTGATGGGAAGGGGTCGGCAAAGGGAGTAAGGGGAATTGGGATTGTTAAGATATTTGATTATGGTCCGTACCTGAGATAGATGGCTGTGAATAGAAGAGTAGTCGGAGTGAGGAGCACAGAGGAGTCGTCAAAAGCTGTCTCAAATATGCAACGTCAGTTTCCGAATCCATCTAGTAGCGGAACAGCATCGATGCAGACCTGAAGAGGAATACTACATCCTGCGAAAGATGACCCTCCGACAAACGGCTAACAAAGCCAGTTGGGGCTGAAGAGGAGAAGTTCCATCGCACAGTGATAGTGATGGGATCTTTGCGAGCTACTAAACTTCGCGTGCTCGGCAAGTCCGTCATTCAAATAAGATTGTCAGAGGATGGAGAGTTACGTGTGTTGATATTCGTCGATATGCGAGAACGTTTGAAGCTTGACGGGCAGCGGGAAGTATAACGTGTGCTAATGACTGGTTTCTCGAGCGTCTGAGTCTAGCCATCATCGTCCATCTCCCTTCGTGTTAGGAGAGGAAGGAATACCAACTATGGTTTCGTCGCTTGATACCCTCGCTTTACCACAGATGTGAATATTCTGTGGGCTGCTAGCACTGCTGACAAGAATGTGCGAGTTATCCCAGTCCCAGGTTGGACAGCATGGCGGAGCCTCGACGATGTCCCACTCTTTGCTTGCTGCTCCATCACGTCACAAGGAATCAGCGCTGTGCAGAGTAAATAATGCGAAAGTAGGGAAGACAGACAACATGGTCACCTCATTCCACAAGAAGCCCTCACTCATATGCTGCCCTCCCATCTCGCGGCCTTTCCTCCTCGACACCCTTCTTCAATCCTTGCGCATACTCTTCAGCGCACTCCATCTCTACGTCTGCTCCCACTTTCCATCCATTCTCCTCCTCTCCTAACAAAGACGTTAGAGAATGAAGAAGCGTGCCCTTTCCTGAATATTCCAAGTGGTTCCAGCGAGCCGGCGGGGGAAATGGGTGATGAATGGCGCAGGCGAATGATTGGTCACTCGACGCATTCCCGCGACGTTGACGAAGCGAAACGAGGGGGGAGCAGAGGGAGGGACAGGATTTGCGGCATACAAGAAGGTTGAGAGGAGGTAAGTCGTCCATCCTAATGTCCTCCAGAGAGCCCGTAGAATGGTTACATGATGTCCGGCAGGAGGAAGAGTAGACAAACGGTAGGTAGGTGGTGGATGTGTTTTCGACCCCTCTCCACCGCTCCTGCCGCTTCGTCCTCGCCTCTTCCTCCTCAGAATATGTAAGTGCCTTGAAACAAATCCTCCTCACCCGCTCTCTACGCTTTCTCCATCACCAAACCCACCTCGATCAACTGGTCACCCTCTATGTCCTCCTCTGCGGCCTTCCCCATCAACCTCTCTCTGGACTACTCCAGCCACTGGATGGTCTAGATACACCGAAGGAAGAAGGAGAGAGAAGATAGGGACGACGCGTATTCACTGAGAGCGGCACGAGTGCGTCTGCTTTCGAACGCGTGTTGGGAGGTTCTGGTACGTCGTGTAGTGGTCCGTCAAGCCGAAAGCGAAGGCAGGAGCAGAGGCAGAAGCGGAGGTGGAGATGAAACTTGTGCGTGGAGGGTTGTGGCTTGGAAGATTGTCGAAGAGTTCTTGTGCGGGGTGCGAGTCGTTGGGATTGGGAGGTGGGGGGATGCCAGTGAGGAGCTTTGGGTGGGGAAGGAGAGGGATGGCTGTCATGGAACAGCGGCGCTGTTGGGCGGTCGAGGTACGCGTCATGGGTTCAGGGGATGGTGGAGCACTACGAGCAGTAGCCGGGCAAGGTTAGAATGAAAGAACGGGCTGGGTGCTGAGGTTGAGGAAGAGTAATGCGTCGCATACCTGGCACTTGCGCTCCAACGTGAACGACGTCGTCGATCGCTGCTCCAGCACTCCGCAAAGTTAGCCGCCGCATTCCACCGATCATCGACTTCCAAGCTTCGTGGTCATCATGCGGATGACAAGCTGGTTAATGCAGGAGAAGTAATCAGGAGTAGACAAGTATCTACCCTTTGAAGATTGTGCACGTGCTCCAAGCTACCCTGTAAGTCTTCTGCTCTCTTATCGGTTTTGACAGCAGATTGGTGATGAAGGTGAATTAAAGCCCTCAAGCAGCCCCTGTTTGACGTTTTATAGGTATGGGAATCCGAGTACATGCTCCTACTGCCAAAGGCCACCTTCCTTTCCTCCCCCCACTTACTCATACAAAGGCTGACACCACAATGCAGCCACTCGCATGAAGCGTACACATCCTGACACAAAGGAAACAACCTTCAGTCGCGTCTCCCACCAAGAAATCCAAAGCACTCATTCCGCTCAACCCGTCATCGAGATCACGATCCGATGCTCAAAATACCTTTACGCCCTCGTGCTTGCTGATGCCGGGAAGGTAGAGTAGCTCAAGCAGAGTCTCGCACCTAGTACGTCGTCTCTTCGAGTTTATGGTGCTGGTATGAGTGTTGTTGGCCAAGGTCTGATGGCGGAGGTTATTGATAAGACCATGAAGAAGAAGAAGTGAGTAAGGCTCTTTAGACGCGATTTCGTCTGTGTGCAACTATGTACATCGACTCTATAATAGTCTTTTACGCCGAAGTCCTACCACAGAAGACGTGGTCGGGTCTGTTTTAGTCTGCATATCCAGACAGAAGTCGTGAAACTTTGGTATCTCAAGTCAGCAATAAAAACTGACGATCGTGGAACCGACTTACAGAGGAATAACCTGACCATCGCAGAAATGTCGATATGCACGGTTCAAACGTGTGCATCTTCAAATTTTTCCCTTTCGTTCAATATGTAAAATAGACTGCTTTATGGCTAGTCCGCGCAGCTGTTCGATACAAAACGAGCTCCTCAATCTCCTCCCTTCCTCATTGACGTGCCACTCCTGGATGGTGAAAGAGCATGTGCCATGCGACGCCACGGCCCATCGAGTCGAGATCTCCATTCTCCTTCAGAAATGGATGTGGACGAAGATAGATGTGGCGAAATGGACATTGAAGAAGCGAACCATCGAAAGGAAGCTTTGGGGATTGTGTGTGAAATGCCTCCTGTTCTCGTTTTTGTCTGCAGATCGGTCCAACAGTTGCCTCAAATGCACGAAGATACTTGCAACTTGTACTCTGACATTCAGGGTGCAGAGGACTTCATTCGCATTATAGCGTGTGCAAATATGCAACGTGGATTGGAACCTTCGCACTTTGGTCCTTGCCTCCTATCTTGCCACCTTCCCATCTGTCAATTCCGGGACTCGGCTTCGCACTGATCATACAAAGCCATTTTTTATTCACGGTTGCTGTCAAAAGAACATTTACTCAACAAATCTAATCTTGTTTGAACATGAGAGTAACGGACTTGATGTCTCAGCGCAAGTGGCATTGTCCTACCTCTCAATCTAAGCGTTGGACCTGGCTAGCAAAACAAGTGGTTGAGTCCCCCTGGCAAATTCTGTGCGTTTGCACGTATGTCCTGCCGCCGTGGGGTGATGAGAGCGATGCGAGAGTCGGGAGTCTGATCCAGTAGTTTCAGAGGTGTAGCCTGGGTCGGATTGTGCCTTCTACACTACTCATTGCCTCCCCAGGCTCCCAAATACCTGTCGTCTTGCCCCGAATACCTGACATCTTGCTCCTTGGATACTTTCCCATCATACTCCTCGCAATCACAATCTCCACCTCGCTCCACTCTCCAAAGAATAAACGAACCTCAAGATGTTTCCCTATCTCCGCTCCATCAACTCGATCCCCCTTTTCAATCCCCCTCACCTGCCAATCCCCAAAGAACCAGTGGATGAAGTCTGGGCAGTCGGACGAGTCCACCACACAGTACTTGACTGTTATCTTCTCGATCGCCTTTGCATTTTTGAGGGTGCTGAAGAACTCGTGGGAAACGAGGTTTGACGTTTCTTCGCCGCCGTCGAGGATCAGCACGGTGAGGCACGTGAGGTGTGATAGGTCAAACGGAGTGGGTAGGACGGAGGTCTTTCCGTCAGCAGAGAAGGGGACTAGCTCGATCCGGAGATATTCTAGAAGAGGCGGGAGAGGGTAGTCTGAGATGGAGGAAGGGAGTGGACACACCTTCCAGAGTTCGAGGTGCTCGAGGGTGTGTGGGAGGGAGAGGGATGGGAGAGGCGGGTACTTGTAAAGGCCCAGGTGTTCGAGGCGAGAAGATAAGTGAAGGCCTTCTGAGGCTGAAATGGGAGAGTCTTCCACGAGAAAAACTGCGAGCCGTCTGATCCTGTCACCCATCCTTCGCATAAAGTTCTCGATCTCCTCCTTCCCCCAATTTCTCCAACCCCAATATCCAAACGTGACGTCATCCACCCGTTTCAAGCCTTCAATTGCATTCAACACAATCTTCACCTCCTCTTCATTCCAAAATGCGCCCATCCGCACTCTCATGACATTCGGTGAGCCTGCAATGACCTCCTTCACCATCCCGACATCCATACTTTTGTCAAATCTCAGTCCTTCCCACAGTCGTCCCGCACCAGGATAGCTTTTCAACAACTCATACTTTTCCTCCACAGAATCAGGTTCACGCCAGTAGGGAACTGCAACTGCCTTCCAGAGCTTGCATACATCAGAAAGGGTGGAAACATCGTCGAAGAAACTGAATATGAGAGAGAGGAGCTCCACAGGCAAGGATGAGATTGAGCATGAAGTAATATGTGGAGGTGGAAAAGAAAGCTGGATGATACTGGCTGCCCCGAGGGACGGGAAGCATGACGAATCGTCGCCAGTGACGGGGACGAAGCACCCTTCGGAATTTGTGGCTATGGGGGCGAATATAGCATTCTCGCGAACACGAGGAAACATGCAAGAATAACGATACTGGTCGCCATGTGAATCACGCAAAGCTCTTATACCTCTTTTGACGGCCGACAGCTGCCCTTCAACGTCCAAAAAGGTTGCTGTGACATTTTTGCCGTTGACAATAACGCGAAGATTGATTGCACCATCCTTGTCAACCGCATTCTCGACCCGTTGAAGTGATAAATTGGACAATGTTGAGGGCACTCGCCGAGTCCAGTTGATTGAACGAGAAAGGACAAACGAAATCCGGAGCGTGTGAGCTGACGGAGGCAGGCGAGATAGGAAAGACGGAAGAATGGAGAGGCAGATCGGACTTGGATACTCTGGGGTGATGAAATGGACCAGTGCCTTCATCTTTTGAGAAGACATGGCAGACTACCCCCATACCCCACGTTAGAAGAGAAGAAGAAAGCTGAAGGTGAAGAATAAATTGTGCCTTAATCGCATCATAAGACCTTGCCATCCTGATCGTCAGCGTTCTCTTCCAAATCATTCTTCTCATCTTGCTTCTCATCTTGCTTTCCGTCCTGCCAACTGAGACCATGATTTGACGACAAAGATCTACCGAGCTCGAGACTACCCAGATGGACAAGTTCTAGGGAGAATGGATCGTTTGTTGGTGATAGAACGGCGTTGTTATTCAAGCGGAAAACTTGGACTTCAGGAGGACGACGACATGTTTTCAAGATGGCGTGTGCCGCAGGTGACTCTGAGAAGGAATGAAGTGATTCAAGCGGTGGATGTGGGGAACGGACGTTGGACTGGCTGGCTCCAAAGGTTCTGTATCTCCAGTCGTGATCACCTTGGTTTGATACTCTTGCGTCGCTTTCCCACACTGCAATGACCAGCTGACTTAGTTCACAATTGCTGGAGGAGGGAGTGAACATGATAACGAATGCGGTGGTTCTCTCATAGAAGGCCAAGCAGAGGACAAGAGGAGAGAGGAGGTTCGCGCCATTTGGCAGAGTAGAAGACGGCCTTGAAGAGGAAATAGTCTCAGTTCGGGTTTGAGAAAAATATGTTCGCAAGATATTGTAGTCTGAATTACTCACGAATGACATCCAGCAAATTGCTCCCTTTTCCATCTACGTTTCTCTGACTTCCCCTTCGCCTTCAGCTATGTGTCCCTAACTACTCAGTATCCTTTATCACTTTTGTCATCCTACACTTCATCTCTCATCATCCTTCATTTCACGTTCGAACTACAATACCTTACATGACCAGCTCAGTCATCTTTCTCCTTCGCGCACGTCCCTCTTCCTGTCCTGAGAGAGTGAGCTGTAAGACTATACAGGATTGTGAGGTTTTGCTGCTGTCTCAAACGGCGGTCATTCGTCGAAGGAGAGGAGGAAGGACTCGCCCGATCGAGATGACTCCAAGCTCATCTTCTGCCTCGCATCAAGTCAGGAAGTGATGAGGCCATTCGAAAGGAAATAAGTATCTGTTTCCCACCTCGATGACTGGGAGAGACAAACAATCAGCGACTATCCCAAGATTCTTTCCAAGGATGAAAGAGAATGTACTTCTGACCCTATTCTCAAACAGCGTGAGGTCATCGATGATGCCTCAGTAAATGGTGAGCAGTCCAATGGTGACGAGGAACACGCTGGCGATGATCCATTCTGACAACATGCTATGCGTCAGCCTCGGCTGCCTTTTGGTAGGACATAGGATGGGAGCGAGGGCTGAGGTTGATATGCTGAGGTCTTTAAGTGATAAGGCATTTTCGAACCGTCCTCCAAAGCCATTCCACACAATCCTCTTCCATCCACCTCTGCAAAAAGAAGTTTCCAATGACCGTCCACTCATATTTCATCCCCCTTTATCGATATCATTGTTACAGAACCCATTATGGACCTCAAGCTGCTTACTGCCATGACTCTGGGTTTGTAAGTCCGTGGAGGGACGAGAGTGATGCTGCCAGCAGCATCCAGAAAGGTCTCCCTCTGATTGGCCCATTGATCCCACAATTAAGTTGAGAACCATGATGTCCCGTTCCTTCATTCGTAACAGTATCACGTCTGCCCCTTCTTACGAAACCTCTGGAGGCGGAGTACCGGAGTAGAGTTGGAGGGTATGGAGGGCTCCTAAGCGGAAGGGATTCAGTCTTGGAGCGCTGCGTACTTGTTGGTGGGACAATCGGATGGTTTGGAGTGGCTAACGTAGGTGCCTGGCTTCTGCTAGTTCTGCGGCGTCGGTTTAGGACCTGCTGTGTATGTCGGAGGCGGTCAGAGGGTGAGCGGAATGGGTCGGCGAAGGACATGCGGGAGATTTGGATTGTGTGACCTTTTGACGGCGGTGGATGAAGTGGTATCAGGATGGAGGAAGATAGAGGAGGACCGTCATCGACAGATGTTCCTAATACGCGGAACGTCAGTTTCCGAATCTATATGGTGGCAGCGCAACAGCAATGCAGACCTGGATAAGAAGACGACAATCCCGCGAAAGATGACACTCTGACAAAATGGCTGACAATACCGAGTTGGCCCTGGAGAAGGTGAAGTGTTCTATGGCTTCCCACAGTGATAATGAGGAGACCATTGCAAAGTGTGTTCTGATGGGATGGTTTGCTCACGGGATTTTGGTGCATTGATATGCTTTGATACGCGATCAATGCTTGAAGCTTCAAGGGCAAGTGAAAGCGGAAAGCGTTCCATCTTTCAAATCACCTCCGGATGGTCAGTTGTGCAGAGTCTGAGTCTAGCCGCCGCCGTCAATATCAATTTGTCTTCGGAATGGAACGTGTACAAACCAGGATTTCCATCTCTCGATACCCTTTGTGAATATTCTGTGGACATCCAGCACTGCTTCTGCGAGTCGTTTCACTTTGGATAAGGTCACAGATCTTCGACATTGTCGCACAGCTGCTTCCTGCTCCATCGCGCATGACATGGCATTAGCGTTGTGGAGAGAAAAGAATGTAAAGTAAGAAAGACGGACACCAACGTCACGTCAAGCATAACCCTCCCAGCTCCATCTCCCCATCATTAATCGGCAACCACTGAGCACTCAGTCCTTGTCTCATCCCCTCACTCTCGCTGGTAGTCCTTGTTCCGAAAGAAGTAGCACCGATGCTGCACCAGCTCTCTCCGATACTGCCAGCCAACTCGACAACATCTCCTGCTCAGGAACCTCCTCAATCTTCCTAATCCTCTCATCCAGCCTTTCCTTCGACATCAGATCTCCATCTCGGGGTCTGCTCCGGCTTTCCATCAATCCCTTCCACCTCTTCAATTCCGGAATCTTGCCCGTCACCACTCCAAGACATTGGAGAATGAGGAGGTGTGCCTCCTTTTCCTCGACTATTCTCAAGTTGTACCAGCGAACCGGCGAGGAGAAGTCGGAGAGGTGAATGACGAAGGCAAAGGATAGCTCACTGGACGCGTTGTCAAGCGGAAGGAGGGGAGAGAGCAGAGGTGAGGGGCACGATTTCGGAGGGACAAGATGGTTGAGAAGATGGAGTCGTCCATGCCAGCTCCTGCAGAGAACTCGTTGATTGGCTAGCCATTCACGCAGGCAAAAGCGCAGATAGTAAGTGGTGATTTGTTTCCCACTCCTCCCCACCGCTCCTCACTCCTACCGTGCTCACGGTTCTCGTCCTCAACATATGCATACTGCTTAAAACAAATCCTCTCCCCCCAACCTCGACCAATCCATCTCCTTCCCTGTCCCTCCTTGTCCTCCCTCTGCGGCATCCTCCGACCGACCTGTCTGTGGGGCTACTCCAGCTGCTCTGCCATATCCGGGTTGGATAAAATGGAAGGATGGGGCGGACAGAAGACGGAAGAGGAAGATGTTTTATTCGTTCTTGTGAAGTACGAGTGAGTCTGCTTCGAACGCGCGTTAGCAGCTATGCGCTGCGTCTGGTGGCGATGGTACATCAAAGCGAAAGTGCAGCGACGACGAAGCTGGAGAGGGCGGGGAGCGGGATGAAATTTGAGGGAGAGATGGGTGAGCAAGTGAAGAGTCGAAGAGTAGTCGTACTTGTGCGGGGAGAGTGGTTTCGGATCGGGAAGTGTGGGGGGAGGGGAGGGATAAAGGGCAGCTCTGGGTTGTGGAAGTAGAGGAGGTGGAATGGTTGAGACGGTCGAGGATGCGACGTGTGGAGCGGTGGTGGACCTAGCCGGACAAAGTGGATGAAACATGAGAAGGGAGTGCCGTTGAAAGAACAGCCCGTACCGTATCCCGAATGTCATCGTTTAGCACTCCCACGTTCCCGACCTTGACTTCCCATTGAGTGACGTAATCGATGTTCTTCGCCGCTTTCTAGCCACTCATTCATCTCCCCGTTGCCTCGTTCTTCCTCCGGCTTCCATCCCCTTCCCGTACACCTGACTCAAGCTCAAGTACAGCTGAAGGAGAGGGTTCTTCTTTTGTCGCCATTCTCCGCCACTCTCAAGCGAGTCAGCGAGATCACAGCTCAT
Organism: Atractiella rhizophila; assembly: GCA_021432655.1. Classification (NCBI taxonomy): domain Eukaryota; kingdom Fungi; phylum Basidiomycota; class Atractiellomycetes; order Atractiellales; family Hoehnelomycetaceae; genus Atractiella; species Atractiella rhizophila. The sequence continues at coordinate 15,380 of MU271230.1, read as the reverse complement.
GTGAGACTCTACTGCAAAAGCGAGTTCCTTTAGCTCGATTAGAGCGAGAACTAGGATGCTCAATCAATGAATGAGAGCTTAAACGAAAAGGAAAGACAGGAACCAGCTTATGCTAGCCACACAGTGAAGTGCAGGGCCGCTTATCAAGCTATTTGGTCTCAGAAATAAGACAGTGGATCTTACAGGGGCGCTTCTACGGCCCGGGGAACTTACCTCGATTCTTACCGCGCTTTCTGCTATGAGTGCGAAGTAAGATGATGAGGAATAAGATGAATTTACATTAACAAGTGAGGCCTCTTTTATAGGCCAATGAATCGGATAAAAGATCAAACAACATCGTGGGAAAACCCGTAATACATAAGTAGATAGAAATATAGAATAATCTGAAAGCATGGAACGAAGAGGAAGCTGAAGGGAATCAAACGAGGCTCACCAGGGAATCGACGGATCTTGCCTTCCAGCTTCTGGATAAGGCTAAGATACCATGCGGTTATCTTCCCTTCTTCTCCCGATCGATTGTACGCGCTTGGAGCCGACAGGAGAGGTGTAGAGAGACGGGGGAGTTGTGAGGTATACAGTGGTCAATGTCACTTCCAAGTTAGGCGGGAGCCGCTTCCAGAATAGGAAGGTATTGCCGCATGTGAGCGGATTGACCATTGTATCTCACAGTTCACCGCAGACGATCACATGTGGCTAGAGGCAAAGGGAGTAAGGAGGCGGTGGAGATGGTGGAGATGGTGGAGATGGTGGCGAAAGCTCGAAGAGGCGGCAGCGGGGTGGAGAGTACGACGGGAAGGCGAGGTTCGATTGCTCTCCATGAAGATGCAGTTGAATTGCCACGCTTGCGGTGGAGGGAAAGATGGACGAGGTCTTAGAAGTGAGCATAGGATCAGGAGATTTTGAGTAGGAGGGCGAAGAATAATCTGGTCTCATGGTGAACCTGGAATTAGGAAGACTGTTCTGGTGGAGTGTGTGACGCATAAAGTCATTAACCGAGGTAAGTTCTGCATTCATTCTTTCTTTACGATGTTTTTTATGCTCTACCATTCGGGGTGGTTGATTGGAACAACTGCCTGCAGATGAACGAGAGTCTTTGGAGCACCAATGCTCTAGCGACAGCGCAAGTGCACTCAACATGGGCCGGTGCAGACTCTCCAATTGTCCCCCTCATCCTCTCCAAAAGGCATCCAACATCCCCTCCTCTTCGCATCTCCTAGTCCAGCTACCCCCAATCATTCCCTTTGCAAACACGGCCTGAGAATTCTCTCAAAGCACCTCTTCCATCTAAGACAACAGAAGCACATAGGCGCGGCGGAGCAGGGTATCGTGTCGTATCGTGTCCCCTTGATCATTCGGACGTAGCAGCGTGACGGGAGGCCGGAAGAAGGATGAATGGAGTGGAGAGGTGATGAAGGCGTTGACGTTTGGGAAGGGATGTATTGAGGAGCTCGCCGATGAGGGTTTTGAACTTCTGAACAGAAGGTGAATGAATTCACCTCCAGCGCACCGAAGGCGGGAAGTTAGATCTTGTGATAGGAAAGGCTGACGTGATTATGAGGTTATATCGAGTAGAAGAATGCAGGAGAATTGTGGAAGCTGGAGTAGGCGGAGAGCCAGAGTGGAGAGTTACCGATCCAGGTTCGTCCTCCCTCTCCTGTTCCTTCCCGCACTCCTGTTCCTCCACCTTTCCATCCTTTCCATAAGTGCTTTCACGTTGCGGATTTGTACCCTTCAAACGGTATCCAACTTGCTTTTGAAGTTTCAACCTGCAATCAAGATCTTCTGTGTCATTGCAGGTGTGCTCATGGCTGATATCGCGCCAGAGAACCAAGAGAGGGTCAAGTCCCTGCCACACGCTATGGGGCAGAGCAACCGAATCCCCTTCATCAATGTAAGTTCTATAGTAGGCGTGACGTCGAGAAGGTACAGAAGATCTAGATTTCGAATGGAAGGCGGTGACCATTGTAGTGAAGGGCTGAGTGGCATTGCAGGGATCAATACGTGTGTGAATGCGAAGGTGAGTCTTCCTGTGACACTCGTTAATCAATAACTCACTAGACTGCTTTTGCGGCCCATCCACTCAACTGTCAATCCAACAGGCTCTTCAACCTACCCACTTGCTTCCACATTACGAAATCTATCCTCAATAGCGAAACGGCAAACTGAATGACGATGCAGCACCTGATCGACTGGAAACTTGAATGTGGACGAGGATGAACGGAGCGCAATGACCAGGCTTAGATTTGATTCTACTTATGTGAGGGACTCCTTTTTTTGTTTTCATCTGTATGCCGTCTTTTATTTTCTCTTCACAGTGCAGAGGACTTCACATTCTCTGAGTGAAAGATCTTTTTATTGTACATCTTGCAACGAGATAGCTGGTTAACATTATTTGAATGTCAGGATGCTATAGTGGCATCCTTATCCTCCTAACTTCTAATCTAAGGGTTCACCTGGCCACCAAAACGAGTGCTCAAGTCCCCCTTACAATTTCTTTGTCTCCGCAGGACGTCAGTCGTGGACTGTTGAGAACGAGTTGGGAGTCTCATCCAGTAGCTCCACAGGCGGAGCATGAATCGGACTGTGCCATCTACACTACTCCTCCCTCTCCAGACTCCCAGACACCTGAATGCCCCTTCCATGGGTACTGCTTCATCGTACACCTCCCAATCACGATCTCCTCCTCGCTCCACTCTCCAAAGAATAAACGAACTTCAAGACGCACCACCACCGCCTGTCTATCCACCCAATCCCCTCCCCTCACCCGCCAATCCCCAAAAAACCAGTGGACAAAGTCTGAGAAGTCGAATGAGTCCACCACACAGTACTGGAGTATTATGGCACGTATCGCCTTTGCATTTGTGAGGGTACTGAATAATGCTGGGGAAACGAGGTTTGACGTTTCTTCGCCCCCGTCGAGGAACAGGTGGCTGAGGTGTGTGAGGTGTGATAAGTCGAGCGGAGTGGGTAGGATGGAGGCCTTTCCATCAGTGGAGAAGGGGGCAAGCACGATTTGGAGATAGAACAGAAGAGGCGGCAGAGGGTAGTCTGAGATGGAGGAAGGGAGTGGACACATATTGCAGAGTGCGAGGTGCTTGACGGGGTGTGGGAGGGAGAGCGATGAGAGAGGCGGGCACTCGTAGAGGATTAGGTATTCGAGGCGAGAGGATAAGTGAAGATCTGCTGAGGCTGAAACGGGAGAGTCTTCCACATCGTAAACTTTGAGCCGTCTGATCCTGTCACCCATCCTCCGCACAAAGTTCTCGATCTCCTCCTTCCTCCACTTTCTTGAACCCCACCGTGCAAACGTGACGTCATCCACCCGTTTCAAGCCTTCGATTGCGTTCAACACAATCTTCGCCTCCTCTTCACTCCAAAATGCATACATCATCACTTCCGTGACATTCGGCGAGCCTGCGATTACCTCCTTCACCATCTCAACATCCATGCTTTCGGTCAACCACAGACTGTCCCACAGTCGTCCGGCACTCGGATAGCGTTTCAATCGCTTATACTTTTCCATCACAGCACCAGGTTCACGCCAGTAGGGAACTGCAACGGCCTTCCAGAGCTTGCATACGTCAGAAAGGGTGGAAACATTGTCGAAGAAACTGAATATGAGGCAGAGGAGCTCCACAGGCAAGGATGAGATTGAGCATGAAGTAATACGTGGAGGTGGAAAAGAGAGCTGGATGATACTGGCTTTGTGGAGGGACGGGAAGGATGACGAATCGTCGCCACTGACGGGGACGAAATACCCTTTGGAATATGAGGCTATGGGGGCGAATATAGCATTCTCGCGAACACGAGGAAACATGCGAGAATAACAATACTGGTCGCCATGTGAATCACGCAAAGCTCTTATACCCCTTTTGTCAGCCGACAACTGCCCTTCAACGTCCAAAAAGGTTGCTGTGACATTTTCGCTGTTGACAGTAACGCGAAGATTGATTGCACCATCCTTGTCAACCGCATTCTCGACCCGTTCAAGTGATAAATTGGATAATGTTGAGCGCATTCGCAGAGTCCAGTCGATTGAACGAGAAAGGACAAACGAAATCCGGAGCGTGTGAGCCGACGGAGGCAGGCGAGATAGGAAAGACGGAAGAATGGAGAGGCAGATCAAATTTGTATAGTCTGGGGTGAAGAAATGGACCAGTGCCTTCATCTTTTGAGAAGACACGGCAGACTACACCCCATAACCCACGTTAGAAGAGAAGAAAGCTGAAGGTGGAGAATAAATTGTGCCTTAATCGCATCATAAGCCTTTGCCATCCTCATCGTCAGCCTTCTCATCTTCCTTCTCATCTTCCTTTCCATCCTGAGAAGTGAGACCATGATTTGACGACAAAGATCCCCCGAACAGCGAGACTAGCTAGATGAACAAGTTCTTGGGAGAATGAAGGAGAATGGTGAGACAGATGGATCGTTTGTTGTTGGCGGTAGAAGGCGTTGTTGCATGAGGCGGAAAACTTGGACTTCAGGAGAACGATGGCAGGTTTTCACGATGGCGTGCGCAGAGGGTGGCTGTGAGAATGAATGAAGTGATTCAAGCGGTGGATGTGGGGAACGGACGTTGAACCTGGCTGGCAGCAAAGATTTCCGTACCTCCAGTCGTCAACACCTCGGTTTGATACTGCTCCCTTTCCCCACGTTCCAATGACCCGTCGACTTGACTTAGTTCACAAATTGCTGAAGGGAACATGATAATGAATGCCGCGGTGGTCCCCTCGTGGATAGAAGGCTAAGCAGAGAACAAGAGGAGAGATGATGGATGTGAGGGGTTCGCGCCATTTGGCGGGGTAGAAGAAGGCCTTGAAGTGGAAATATCAGTCTCAGTTTGGGTTTGGGAGAAGTGTACTTGCGAGATATTGCAGTCTGAATTACTCACAAATGACATCCAGCAAATTGCTCCCTCTTCCCCCTTCGTTCCTCTGTCTTCCATTTCGCCTTCAGCTATGTGTCCCTGTGCACTCAGTATCCTTCATCACGTTCCGAATCCATCTAGCAGCAGCGCAACAGCAATGCAGGCCTGGATAGAATATGACAATCCCATGAAAAATGGCACTCCAGCACAACGGATGACAAAATGGAGTTCGCGCTGGAAAATGGGCAGCGTTTTATAACCTCCGACAGGGATCGTGATGAGGGCTGTTGCATGAGTTCTGCTAGGATTGTTGAAGGATCGAGCTGTTTCGTGCTCTGATACAGGGTGATATGAGAGTAGCAGCACTTGAAGCTTGAACCGGCAGTAGGAAGCATTAGGTGTGCCATGTTTCGAATCGCCTCCGGGTGTGGGGTTCACCCAGCGTCTGATTTCCACCACTTTCATCAATCTCCACTTGTCCTAGAAAAGGAAGGCGTACAAACTATATGTTTCGTCTTTGACGCTCCTACTGTATCGCATAGGCGAATATCCTGGAGGAAGCCAGCACTGCTGACAAGAAGTTGAGAGTCGTCCCTTTTGGAAAACGCGCCAGAGATTCGACAATGTTAGCTCCTGCGTCCTTGTTGCATCGCATCGCATGGGATCAGCGTTGTGACGGTGAAAGAGGGTTAAGTATGGAAAACTGACAGCCAAGTAGATTAGTGTTACCTTCCCGGTTCCATCTCCCCATCCTTATCCGTCAACGAGAGAGCCACTCAATCGTTGTCTCTTCACATCACACCTGCTCGTACTTCTTCATTCCGAAAGAAGCAGCACCATTGCTGCACCGGTTCTCTCCCTCGCCATTTCCCTTCTCGTCTCCCTTTGCTCCACGATACCTTCTTCAATCCATCCTCATGCTCATCCTCTCATCCTCCCAATTCCTCAACATACCTCTCCATCTCAACATCTGCTCCCGCTTTCCACGAAATTCCCCTCCCCTCCTCAATTCCAGAATCCCACTCGCCCCTTCTCCTAACAAAGACATTAGCGAATGACGAAGCCCTTCCCCGAATGGTTCCCGCGAGACGGCAGGGGGAAGTCGGAGAGATGAATGATGAAAGCGAAAGTGGGTCGCTCACGTGTCCCTCGCCGAGTTGCCAAAGTGGAAGGAGGGAGGATAGGGGAGGGGCTGGACTTTCGGTGTACAGGAGATTAAAGATAGAGGTCGTTCATGCCAATATCCTACAGAGAAACCGGGTGTTGGCTATGCGATGTCGTGCAGGCGAAAGAACAGGCAGACGGTACGGGGTGAGATGTCGTCCGCTCCTCTCCACCACTCGCGGCCCCTATGCTTCTCAACCCCTGCTCCTCAGCACGCCTCCTTCCAACAGAAACCCGCCCGCCCTCCTACGCTTTCTTCCTCACCAAGCCCACCTCGACTAATCCATCTCGCTGTCCCTCCACCTCCCTCTGCCACCTTCAAAACTGTCTTGTCCGCAAGACGGCTTCAGTGACTACTAGGACAAAAGGGAAGGAGGGAGTATGGGGAAGAGGGGGAGAGATCCTGCGGCATTCGCTCGCGCGGTACGAGTAGATCCGCTTCGTGTATGCATCGGGAGTACGTCGGGGTGCAGCACGTCCAGAGCGAAAGTGAAGGCGAAGGAGACGGTTAGAAGGTGTTAGCAGTGGAGTAGGATTTGCGAGTGGAGAAAGGCGGTGGTTGGTAAGGAGTCGAAGAATGGTTCGAATTTGCGTGGGAGAGTGAGTTCGGAGTCAAGAGGTGGGAGGACGAAAAGGCTTTTGGTTGTCGGAGGAGAGGAGCTGGAATGGCTGCCGTCGAACAAGTTGCTGTGTGGACAGTTGACGGTTGAACCTGAGGTTCATCAGAAAGACAGGAAGAGGAAAAGATCAGTATTGCATGTGAGCGTGTGATAGGATGCTTACCTGAGGTTCATCAGAAAGACAGGAAGAGGAAAAGATGAACCTCAGGTAATGCGAACGAGACTAAACTACAGTAGCGGACGGAACAGTCAGACGCGGAATGCGTAAGATGAACGGGAAACCAAAAACGAAAAGAGAAAAACAACCAAGCTTCAACACTCCCAGTCCGTACGCTACAAGAAATTGGGAGAAGTTGCAATGGAGAATAGGAATGTGGGATGGGTTGTGATGTAAAGGTGTGTGTGTTCAAATGGATGTGAATATGAAGAAAAAAAGAAATGCTCTGTTACACAACTATTGTGAAGACTGAACGAAGAAGTGAGAGCGCACACGGATGAAAAGAACAGAGTGTCAATTAAGAGAAAATGATGCGAGTTCCAATATCGTGTACTCCCATAGCGTGGATGCATTGGTGAAAGGAGTCCTTGGCAAGTGGTTTTGTGAGAGCGTCTGCATCTGATGTCGCGTTGGCACATACCGTAGAATGATATTGCCTTTCTGGACGTTGTCTCTAACCATGTGGTAGCCAAGCAGAAATGGCTTGCTTTGTGCATGGTGGACTCCGTTGGTTGAGATCTTGATCGCCGCTTGATTGTCTTCGAAGACTGTCGTGGGGGGGTATGTCTTCTCCTGGCGAGACGTTGTGAACGCTTTCAAGTGCTCCTAATTCTTCAAAAAACCCTCTTGTCCACAGCAGATCTGCAGTTGCTTTCGCAGCTGCACCATATTCTGCCTCTCCGGAAGACAGTGCCACGACGGTTTGAGGCTTCGATTTGAAAGTGATGGGTGCTCCGCTGAGCATGATGAGCCGTCCTTCTTGAGATTTGAGGGATGGAAGAAGGGAGGCAAAGGAGGCGTCAGCGTACGCATGAAGGGGTCTGCGATCGTTCCCATTAAACAGCAGTCCTTTGTTTGAGGTTGCGCTGAGGTAGCGGAAAATTTGCTTGACTGCTTTGTAGTGTTCTGGGCCTGGGTTGGCTGCGAAACGCTGTACGTTGGAGAGAGCGAAGGTGATGTCCGGACGTGTGCAGATTGATAGCCAGTTCAAACATCCTGTGGCTTCTAGAAATGACCATGGAGGTTTGTTGGCGAGGTCATCCTCAGACCAGACGCCATCAAATGGTTTGAGCTTTACCTTGGGATTCGCAGGGACACTCGCATAACTGTTCGTGAATCCAAATTTCTCCAAGATTGACAATGTATACAATCTTTGAGTCAGACTGATCGTGCGTCTTTCCCAGTCGCGTTTGACCTCCATTCCCAGGAACTTTCCAACTTCTCCAAGTGTTCGCATTGCGAATGATGTCCCTAGCTCTCTTTGAAGCATTTTGACAACAACACGGTCTTTGCCTAGCAGCAGAGTGTCGTCGACATAGATGACGAGGATGTATAGCCTGCCGTGTACTGTTTTTGTGAAGACGCAGGAGTCAGACCATAAAGGGGTCCAACCTTTCGTTTGCGAGTCTGCCTTGAGAGTATCAAACCACAAACGGGCTGCTTCCAGTAGTCCATAGAGACCCTTCTTTAGCAGATAAACTTTTCCTTCAGTACCAGGCTTTTCTAGGCCAGGGGGTTGACGGATGTAGATTCGAGTTTTTGACGTGTTGATGGGGGAGTTGAGGAAGGCAGTTTCATAGTCTGCTTGGTAGATGGATAGATCCTCCCGAGCAGCGAGAGCAATGACGCTGCTGATGGTTTCGCTGTTGCTTACGGGAGTGAAGGTTGGGTCTCCAGTAGGGGCTTGAAGATCTCCTCTGACACAAATGCGTGCTTTGAGGCTTTCTAATTTTCCATTAATGTCGTATTTGTGTCGGAACGCCCACATGAGAGGTGTAGCTGTCTCTCCTTCGGGGAGATCTATGGGTTCGCCCTCAATCGTCTTGTTTTTGAACTGTTTCTCCCACTCGTTCTGACATGGCTGGAGCCATTCTGATCCTTCGCTACTTTTCAGTGCTTCTTTGAAGCTCCGTGGTTCTCGGAGAGTCCAACCGTGGTCCTGAAGTGCGCGCGTGGAGAACATGTAGTCGATGGAGTCGCTGGGACGAGGAGGAGAGGATCCTTGGGAGTGTCGCTGGCGTATAGCTTCTCGTATGTCCTTTTCGGAAAGTTCATCCACTTGGATAGCCATTGGAGCGCTGATGTTAGGTTCGTGTATTTCAGGCGAAATAAAGGCACTTTCCTGTTGCACGGGTCTTACGTGCACCACTACGTGCTCGGCCCCTATGCAACTGCCCGTTTTTAATCTCTCAGGAGCATCTTGGCTCCCTTCAGTGCGCATACTGGTGGAGGCGAACCATAGGATGTCTTTGTACTTTGGATCGACGACGTAGTCGTTGTTGAAGATGCGCTTATTGGGATTCGTCTCCATCCAGAACATGGAGGGGGCGGAGGACCTTCGGTTGAAGGGGAGGGGGCGAGAGGAGGAGGGATACCGTCACTTGCAGGCATGAGTGATGGCTCCATCGCTGTGTCAGGGTAATGGTGCTGATGCAGAGGAATATCACTTTCCTGAAAAGCGGGTCTTACGTCCACCCTCTCGCGTGAAGCGCCCTCGCAACTGCCTGTACCCAAATTATCTGTCTCTGCAACATTTCTTTCGCTTTCGCCGAATGATGCTGGAATGGAGGGAGTTGGAGCTATTGTTTCGATGGAGTTAGGAGCAGGGGGTGCGACACGTATTCGTGAGTCGGGAAGGCCAGCGTCCAGAGGTGCGTTTTGAGGAAACTCGTCGATGTTATCTTCTGACCAGAAGGTATAGTCGTCTAGTCGGTCTGACCCAGTCCTTCCTTCAAAATAATTTTCGGCAAAGATAACATGGCGAGCACGAATGAGATGTCGCTTGACGGGATCCCAACAACGATGCGATTTGAACATTACGTCGGTGTCAGGGCTGACACTATGTGCGGTCGCCGATAGGCGATGCGTCTGTAGTGGAGGTAAACCTAAGCGGATAGTATAGCATGAGAAGACTAACACGTAGTGGAGGTAAACCTAAGAGAATACTCTGAGGTCACCACCACTACATCTCAATGTATATATACATATGCAAAGGCACTGCTATAAACTGTAACATATATTTCTTGAAACAAGTAAGATAGCTAGATCAGGAAAGCAATAAAGGGAATACTCGGAAATAAGATATACTGAGCAGTACAAGTGAGAAAAAGATAACAAGGCAATAATGGCGACGGTGCAGACCGGCGAAATGTATAAGGTTTGCTGAGCGGCGATTCGAGTGAGATAGGAGAAGGCGGCGGTCAGCGCGAACGTGCGCAAAGCGGCGACGGGTAGGCACTTGATCCTACCATGTACTAAAGTAGGTCACGTGACTCCGAATGGTTCGGTAATGCGTAGGGGCAAGCCTGACAGTCGGGTCCCAGATAAATACAGCGTACTGCTTTGTCCTCCCACTTTTTTTTGCGTTCCTCAGGAATCAATGCCCATGCCGTGCATCCAAATGTTCGCAGATAGCCTACTGAGGGTTGGAGTCCTTCGAGAGTCGTCAGAGGTACTCTACCTTTTAGTGAAGTGTGAGGTGTGCGATTGTACACATGTCCGGCAAAGTAGAGAGCCTCAGCCCAGAACATTAGAGGGAGCTTTGCGTGATAAAGCATCGATTTGGCGAGGTTACGAAGGGTGCGGTGGATGCGTTCAGCGATTCCGTTCTCTTGATGACAGTAAGTTGTTGTTGCTTTCCATTCGACATTATTCGACTCGAACCATGACCTTAACAAGTGATTTACGAACTCTCCTCCGCCATCTACTTTCCATCTCTTCACGTTTCTTTGTGTTTTGGCCTGAAGGATAGATCTGAAGCGTTCGAAGGAGGGCAGGACTGTGGCTTTTGACTTGTCAGGGATGAATTGCTGATGAACAACTCTTGAACCGACATCAACGTGCACGATGGAGTACCAGGCACCACCCAAGGAAGAAACTTGCACAGGGCCAGTGAGATCAGATACTACAGACTCGCCTGGCAGTGTGGGTGGCAGCTCAGCGCTTTGTTTTGATGGAAACGATCCCTGATGCCTTTTTCCCATAACACACGGCTCACATACGACCTCAAGTTCCTTCTCTTTCGTTTCTTTCACCTCCAAACCACCCACTAGCGACTTCGAAATAAGATCTTTGATCTTCTCGATCCCGACATGCGCCAGCCTGTTGTGCCAAGTCTTTAGATCGACGGCCTTCGAAACGGTATCGATGTGAGCACTCGCCTTTCTTGCTTCTCCCTTTAGTAGGAATAAACCCCCTTTCTCCTCTGCTATCCCTACTAGCCGCCCTTTCTGATTAAAGATAGAGCAGTTTCCATTCTTGAAGACTAACTTGAGGCGCTCGTGTGCCGGTAAGGAGAGGCTGATAAGTTTCGAAACGCTGATTAGGGGACTCGTGAGGGAGGGTAGGTGGAGGACATTGTGCAGGGGTATGTCAGAGAGGGGCGTCCCGTTTTCGTTGGAGGTGACGTAGACTGCGGACCCTTTCGTTGCAATTGAGATTTGTCTTCCATCCGCAACTTCAATGGATCCGTTATGGTCTTGACGGTTGGAAATGTACTCGAGAGGGAAGACATGAGAGGTACATCCAGAGTCAATGATGGCAATAGCGGTCTTGTCGAAAGAGAGATTTGCCTTGCTGGCTTCGACTTCTTCAACGAGCCGGACTTGGTCTTGAATTGCAAAATGAGAGGACGATTGCACATTGGAAGCGAAGTCGGAGCTGAAGTCAGATGTATTGAGGACCAGGTTGACTTGGTCAAGAATGGAAGAGGTATCAATGGATGGTGATATCAGTTCTTTGGTGCTATCCTTTCTCCTTGGATTGACAGCTCCGTCTTTGAATCGATATCCAGGAGGAGCAAGAGTTCGATTTCCTTCAAGTTCCCAACAGCGATCAGGGGTGTGAGAGCGAAGACTGCAGTGAGGACACGGGGGGAAACGGTTGATGGTGGAAGAAGGGCGATTCGTCCCACTCCTCCTCGACTTGTCTGGATCTCCCGTACTCCCACTTTTTCCACTCCCTCTTGCTGGCGTTACCGACCTAGTAGTCAGCGCTTGTTCCTGCGCCTTCTGCACCTCACTGAGGCCCTCCTCCAACATTATCGTGTTGATAGTGTTGGAGATCCACTCGGGAGTGAAATCGATAAGGGAGGCCTGGGCAGATTTTGTTGCCTGTAAAGCTGAGAAGTACGGCTTCATTTTGTCGCGGAGGGAGTCTGGCAGGGTGGCTTGGAGGTGGGCCGAGAAGATGAGTGACTTCCAGGTTGCGGTCGTGAACTTATCATCCCCAACGTATTTGACGAAATCAGTAAGATTCTTCTCCAGGACCGCCATGTGTTCAGTCCAGTGTTGGGGAGTACTTCCATTGAAATGAGTTCGTGCAAATGCACTCCAAGCAGTGACAGCATAAAGGTGGTTGGCAGCGTCATACTCCTTTTTCAGCCAGTCCCACGCTTCTTTCGCTTTCTCCTTAAGGTCATTCGCCTTGATCCTTGCTTTGATTCCATCAGAGAGGGATTCGTAGAGGAGCGCGGAGACTTGGAGGTTTTTGTTCTTCCACGCAATAGAATGTTGGTCGAAGATATACAAAGCGGCACCGTAACGAGATTCGAGAGGTTCCTTCTCCTCTCCGGATGTGACTAGCCAAAGTTGTTGGCTACGCAACGTTTCATATGCGTCTTCCCTCCATGCTCGATAGTTGGGACCTTCTAGCACGGTGGGGATTCGGCGAGTTGAGAAAGAGTTTGATGGAGGAGTAGGTAGGGCATCCATCGTGATGAACGGGATGTCTGCTGGTTCTGGAGGAGGGCTCCGATTGAGTGGAGGTGCTGTGGATGGTTCAGGAGTTGCGATGCCGTGATCTGATGGATCCTGGGGTAGAGATGGTTCGTCTGATCTTGGTGATCGAGACATGAAATCTTGCTCAAAGGCGTCCGAGTTGAGTTGGTTTGTTGATTAACACGTGTCGCGTTTGTTTGAGAGTGTTTACGACTATTGATGGAAGGGGAGGAAGGCTTGGGGGAGAAGGCGGACACTTATTCGGTAGGGATCGTTTGGGCTCATAACCTGTTGAACCTGAGGTTCATCAGAAAGACAGGAAGAGGAAAAGATCAGTATTGCATGTGAGCGTGTGATAGGATGCTTACCTGAGGTTCATCAGAAAGACAGGAAGAGGAAAAGATGAACCTCAGGTAATGCGAACGAGACTAAACTACAATAGCGGACGGTACAGTCAGACGCGGAATGCGTAAGATGAACAGGAAACCAAAAACGAAAAGAGAAAAACAACCAAGCTTCAACATTGACGAGGCGCGTTGCGGGAACGGATGGTCGACCTAGCCACACAATGTTGGAATTGAGCGAAGAGCTAGGCGCTTGCGGCACTGATGCAGGAGCAACCAACTTTCGAACACTTGAATGACGTCGTCGATCCCGCTTGTTGATCCGGCTTTCGGCGCCGCAAAGTCAGCCGCTGCATTCCTCCTTCAGCGATCATCGACTTGCCAAAGCCGCACAAAGTGTCATCGACATCATGCGCGATGAAGTGATTAACTGATTAGTGAAGGAGGAGTAGACAGGAGGAGGAAACACGAGCAGGATGGTGCGAACCCTTTCTACGATTGAGCAAGTGCGAACTGCAAGTTAGCCTGGAATCTTCCGCCCTCTTGAGCTCAACTCTAACTTTACATTTTGAGTGAAAGGTCTTGTTGTAAGACTGCGAATAATGATGCGAGTTTTTTAGTTGAGAGGAAACAAAGATATCATTACTCCTTATTTCTGCCTGACTTTAACACGGTTTATATATCTGAGAAAGATGTGGCAAACAAATTCTAGAAGTACACCAACGCGTAAGAAATAAGTAAGCAAGAAGAAGCGAGAAGAAAATAGAATCCCCTCGAATATGTGGCATCGCGTCGTTCTTAATAAGCCGTGAGTGGTGGTGGCGGGCTGAACTTCAACAGGTCTGACAGCTTACGAGATACCCGGCTCAATTGTTCCGAAGGTGTAGACAACTGTAGCGCAAGGTACCAAAATATGTGACCATGACTGCGCACTGACTTCGTATCCTTAGTTTTGGATCAGTGGGGTGTTGGATATGGAAACGATAGATTCATCTCCTTCAGCACGTGTTCAAGCATCAGATCTTTCGGCAAAGGCTTAACCCCCTTGATACCCAACGATTAGATCGAGGCTCCAGTGCTGGAGAAAGGAAATGAGAGTGGGTGAAGGAAGGAGGAAGGATGGGACGCAGATGCAAGATGCGAGAGAGTAGCAGTTCGACAAATTTGGCATTCCGAAGTATTTGAACATTGAGGATATTGACACTTGCTAAAGGAATGGAGACGTTGGATGGTAGTCTGTTTATGTGTTTGTATTCCCTAATGATGGGTCTGATGCCTTTAATGATTGGCACAACACAATGGAGGGTGGACAATGGTTGCAATGAAGAGGTGGTATTTCGCAATGTTCATTTGTCATTCTATTCTGAATATGAGTCTATTTGTACTCGTTCTAAGTCAAGTTGAAATATTTCATCCAAATTCTATCTATTATCTTTTGAATCTTAAGTCACGTGTTATACATATACAATCAACTTCTATCATTTATCCAAATCAAATGCCACAACTTGGTCCTTCCATCACCAGAAGCTTTCAACTCAAGCCTCAAGCCCATCACGAGGCCATGATGTGTGTGGCTCTGACAGATTCATCCACATGTTGTGACATAGGCAGTCGATGTGATATAGTTATGGGGATGCAGGCGATTTCCTGGTGCCAACGAGACAGCGAACACAGGTGTTGTCACGGCTGCCTTTCAAAGGTAGCAGTAGACGGCAAGAGCAGAAGGCATGAGGAGGACAGAGCAGCTGCGAAGCAAACATACAGTGTGATTATAAGAGAATAAGCAGAAGGCAAGGGAGGGAGTACGCACACTGCTAGGAACAGGAATAGTGTCGGACATAACAAACCGAAAAGGGTCATGCGAAGATGGAGGTAGAAGCTGTTTCAAGGTAAAGATAGAAATTTATTATAACCTTGACTAAAGGATACAGAAAATTGAGAGCGGCATTCCAGTGCAACCTAGAGGCCGCTGCTCTTAGCATTGCACTTGAGCGAGCACCAGAGGAGTTGGCCCATGGATCGTCGGTCCATTACGAACCATTGGGTATCAGAACACTGCAATGGCAATGACATGCTGACATGTGACTAAAGCTACCCATTATCCCTCAATGAAGATGAAATGCATACCTTTAATCACAAAGGATACTACACCTTCTGGAAACCTCTCCGAGCTCTCTAGTCCAACAAATCTGTTCTTCAGCTCACTCTAACTATTGAAAACGCGCATTACTCTTCGGCCAAGTTGGGTGGAGCGGAGCCAAGCGGTCGGAGGTCGGTAGCACGTGCCTCGTACGACGTGAAGAGGCGCGCGGAATGCAAGCTAAGCGCTGCAAAGCAAGCACGAAACCTGCACAAAAACGAGCTCCGAACGCTAAGCTACGCTACCTGAAGGGAGACGCAAGGAAAGCAGGCGCACCCCACTAAGGGTTCGACGAACCGACAGCCTGCTGC
>MU271229.1:91902-133778 GCA_021432655.1 Atractiella rhizophila | reverse complement strand
TAACCCTAACCCTAACCCTAACCCTAACCCTAACCCTAACCCTAACCCTAACCCTAACCCTAACCCTAACCCTAACCCTAACCCTAACCCTAAGCGGGATCCTGTTCCTGACAGCATCAGGGTCGTATCCTGGGTGCCAAGGAGGAAAGGATGTAGCCAGGATCTTGTTCCTGACAGAGGTAGGGTTGTACCCTGGGCAGCCAGGAGGCAAGGATTCAGCCTGGATCTCATTCCTGAAAGAGACAGGGTTAAACCCTAAAGTACTGTTAGAAGAATTTTCAAAGACGGACACATCAGACCTCGGAGAGATCGTAGTTCTGTTCAACAATATTGCCATGCATCTCTTGCACATCTACGAGGACTAAAAGATCCTGTTAGCAAACTGATTGTCAAGCCAACAGCACACACAGCAATTCAAGCTGGTGGTCAGATTGCTCACAGGGTACTTGACAAATACTATCTGAAATGTGCTGATCAATCGCACATCTATATCTGGGCATTATGTATGTCAATTTGTCCCTGAGCTTGTTTGTTATTAATTAATGGCTGACTGTAACACCACAGTGCTGCATCCACAGCGTCGCATGGAGTATCTGAAGATGATAAACTGGGACGAGGAATGGATGAATGATGCTGAAAAAACACTTTACAATTTTTGGGATACACATTACAAACCAGCTGCAACTGAGACATTGAGTGAAGCTGTCAATGTTGCCGTGTCGTCTGAGGTGGTATTTTAAGCACTGATTGTGGAAATGTGCTGATAACTTGAAGGAAAAGGATTTCAATACACTGGCTCAGTATGATCCTCAGCTGGCCGCTACATCTGTAGATGTTACATGCAGCATTGAGAATCCGGTCAATACCTTCATCCATGCCAAACCTGATCCGTTGCGGCGCAAGGTCAATGGAAAGCCAGTTATGAAGAAAATTGACCCTCTTCGGTACCACTATCAACGCTACAAGAAAGCGCCGGATGCTGTTGAGAGGAGTTTCCATCAGTGTGCGATGGACATTTCCGCGGTCCCAGGTAAGTACTTAGTTGTCAATCTGCTCGTGCGGCTCACATGAACATCAGCACACACGGCCGACCTCGAACGTAGCTTCTCAGATGGAGGGGAAATTGCCACTTTCCTCCGCCTTTCCATGAAAGACGAGACTTTCCGCTCTCAGACCATGTTGAGATTGTGGCACGAGCAGGGCATGCTCCCCAGTTTGCCTGGGCTTATAGGGATGTTAAAGGCTGAGAAGGCAGACAAGATGGAGAAAAGGCCAAAGAAGAAGCAAAAGACCAATGAGAAGGAAGTGATATCCCTATGAGACTTTGGAGAACATTTAAAATTCAAATTGCATTTTATTTTAATGACATCTTACTAGTACCCTAATCAGCAGTCAATTACAGCCACGTTTATGCAACTTTGTCACCTTTGATACACGTCACCGTGGGCTCCCCGCCTCCTCGTACGGTTCCTCGCCGGGGGTACGGGGTCCTCGTCGAAGGAGACGAGGACGGATTGCGGTCTGGACTTGGGGGCCACGAAACCGCACGTTTACCCCGCGTCCCCCCGCGGTGGACCGTGTCGATGCCTTACGGATAACGAACAAATGTTGAAAGAGGAGATATCGCAGAACAGTGTAAACGTAACGGAAGAGTCCCGGACCTTATCGAACGGAAGTCTGTTCGAAGGGCTGCACGGAGTATGGGTATCCGAACTCGCGTGCATACTCTAGTCTCGAGTGCTGAGCATAGTCTCTTCTGCTATGAATATAAATCAACTTCGAACAAACGGTGGGAGGATGGACTAACATGTGTTTAGTAAGAGGCAGATTATGAGATTCAATTGGCCTCTTTTTAAGGTTTCGCGCTGGATCCAAGCGTGGGCGGGCCTTCGGATCAGGGGAGGTCAATTGCCCTGCAAGGTCGAAAAGCTGGTGGCCAGCTGGGAGGAATGCACCAAAGAAACGAAGAATAATGCTTCCAGTAGCCCAAAGATCGACAGGGATGGGCTCGAACGTCTGCTTCGGTCCTTCGTTTTCCCCGACTTCGGGGGCAACCCATGTTGTTGTCCCTCTGAAACCTCTCAATAATGTGTCGGAGCCAACTCGACAAGACAGTCCAAAGTCAATTATTTGGAGAGTATCGCCGGTGACAACGAGGTTATCGGGTTTCAAATCCAAGTGCACAAAGCCTTGACTGTGCATAAAACCGACAGCTTCGAGCAGTTGCTCACAGAGAGAGCTCGCGAGGGCAGTGTCAAGTTGACTTTTGAGAGTGCGGAGAGGTTTGCCGAGTGGAAGAACAAGAATTTGATAGCCTCCACTTTCCAAAACTTCGATGATCTTAATGGTATGATTTTTCGGGTCGGCCATGGAGGCGAGAGAACGGTGGATCTCCGTTTCTTCATAATCGGGTCCTTCAACTACCTTGATGATGAACTGCTGTTCCTCTTCGTCTTGTCGCCGAACGATCGCCACTGACGGGGAAGAAATGGATGACGGCTGGAATGTTGTCATTAATGCTGAAATTCTCGGCTAGCCAGTACGCACCTCGTCAAGAAGGGTCCAACGATTGGGGTCAGGGCGGATGAGGGAGTAACCTGCGCTCTGAAGAGCGTTTGTGACCGCAGGATCATCTACTTTCTGCGACTTTGGCGTCCTGGCTTGAGACTGGTCGCCGCCATTATCGTCAGCCGGTTTGCGCTTTCGGCTTGTCGGGCCACTGCCAAGCGTAGTCAAAGATTTGTACTTCTTTAACTCGACGTCATTCAGGTCTAGCTGAATATCTTCCGAATCGATGGGATGCCTCCAGTCGATCACAGATGGTGAATTGTACAGACCGAGGAGAAACTTGAATGCATCCCGCCGAGAGGTGAGACAAAATTTGTCACATCGGTAAATAACCTCCGCCTGTATAACCTTCAGAGCGAGCTTCTGAATAGTGATGCGCTCACGCTAGGCTGTTCGATAGCCTTACTACACATTAGGTAACGCTTAACCTCCAGCTCTTTATTCACATAGTAACAAGTTATGATGAATCGCCATCGCTTGTCCATGATCACACTCTTGTTGATGGCGTTTTGCGCGAGCCTAACCACAACAGCAGCTTGTAGCAGCATTCGCGTTTCGTCCTCTTGGTCCACATGCGACTGAATCTGCACTAAAAGTCGCGGCAGTTTGTCGGCGTCGTTTCGAAACTCGTAATCACTTCGAGGTTGATATTTAAACTGAGTAGTCTTCGTCTCCCCGTGCTCATTCGGCTTGGATATGAAAGGCAGTAAGTGAAATTTCCAGTTTCTATTGCTGTAAAGTGAAGTGTCGGCTCTGAACCAGGTATCGCAAGTGAGCTTACGATAAAAAATTCGACCTCAAGGGCACACCCAACCGGGAACTTAGCTCGATCGCGACGGGATCCATGAACGTCATGTTGAAATATGCCTGCATAGCCTCACGATAGCGCTCGAGTCGCATGCCACAATATTCTACGGCTGTAGAATAGTGGATAAGTTCTGTCTTTGTCACCAGCCGGTCTGAAGTAGCTTGACCATCACCAAATTCGGACACAAAAGCGTTGGCCACCCCAACGTATGGACCAAGATTGCTCCTGTTTCCATGGGGCACGATGAAAATTTTCTCTAGTTCATCTTTCGCGTCCTTAAGCACGGATGGAGACCTCAGTGTAACGTCGTGGATGTTATTCCTCAAAACCAGGGATGGAGGAAACGACCGCTGCTTTTCAACTTGGAAACGCGCCAATCGTTGTATTTCTGTGAGGTTGTGGGGTTTAAGCTGCCATGTCGATGCTGATGATTTAATCAGAGAAAAACGCAAAGTGCTGGAGATGAGACTGACGCACAATCGGAAGGGAGACACGGCAGAATTTCTGCAATAATGTGCAGGCGAGACACATCCGGTTGAGTTGTCCAATAAACGCTGAGGGGATCACCTGGAGCAAGAAACTCCAATACCAAACGAGGGTCTTCGGGGGGAGCAGCATGATGATCGCTCTCGGGAAGGCTCCAGGGAAACGTGAGCGATCGGATAACCGATTCCGTGTAGTCTAGATGCGACTTTAGTACCGAAAGTGGTTTGCTCGTGGGAGTGGCGTCGACTTTCCAAAGCCTGAGTCGACAAGCCCCTTCACTCGCTGTTGGGAGGGTGAGTGATGTCATTCGAGTGGCGCTTTGAAGCTGAGCTCTGAGTTCGGATACAAGTGGAAATTGGGTTGACGTCTTAATGAATGCTGGAGGGTCATAAATGTCCTTTCCGACAACGGCGTAAAACAGGCCCAGCTCCATGTTTGTGTTGGTTCGTGGTTCGTGGTTATGTTCTCAGAAGAAAGCCCCTGATCCTGTTATCGAGAGTCCCCGTTGCATTTGCCACCAACAACGGCACATCCGATTCTGCCAGTTGGGCCCATCTAAATATACCTGTCCTCGCTGTTCTCTTCGAACCTGCAGGGCTGCGTGTGTCCAGGCTCACAAATCAATTTTGAACTTTGGCGAACGATGGGCTCAGAGATGTGGCGGGATACGTTCCTCTGAAGCAGTATGGATATATGGAGATGGGCAATGATTTGAGATATTTGGAGGGGTGGGAATGGTTTGGGAGACGTGAAACGTGACCCGTTTTTGACAGAGAATTGGAGGAGTAAGAAACGGATTGAGTGGGAGAGGAGAATTCAGAGGCACGGACGGATTGTGAGGCGAATGCCCGTCGGCATGGCATGGAGCGAAGAGAGTTGAATAGTAGCAAATGGGATGATAAGCGCGCTTTCGACTTCTTCCATAGCAGTCGTGGTGTGCTGACTTGCTTTCATTGTTGACTTTTCCAGACGAAAGCAATTTTTCCTCACGGTAGAATGGAACATCACTGTAACCTCCGATTCCGAGAACCCTTCTTCCACGGCACAAAATAACGTCAAAATCACACCCTTAGGACCCGCAGATGAGACAGTCGGCACATCCTTCTCTGGCGCTTTTGCTGAACCCCCGTTCACCTCTTTTATCGATGATCCAGGACGGAGAGTATCAGAAAATATTAAGGAAGGGGACAGATGTTTCCTTCTTGTCGTTCCGCGTTTGTTACTCACTCAAGACGACGATGACAGTGAGGGAATAGCAGGGAAGAAGAGGAAACGTGAGAATTCGGATCTCCTTGTACCGGCAACGAAAGATGATCAGAAGCAATCTCAATGGCAGCCTGAAGGACAACGCATGACATCCTATCCGAATCAAAATATGAGCAGCCGGGTCTGGGGAACTTCGGCTCCTTCCCATAATTTCCACCCTCCTCAGTTGCAGCCGCAGATTACGTTTGTTACACAAAATGTAATCCAACCTCTCCTGCTGGAGCCTTTCATGCGACCGCTACTTCCACCCGGGCACAAATTATCATATCCATTTCACCATCGGCAACTCCACACTGTTGTACCCGCTGTGCCTAACCTTCATGTTAACCCTCCTGCTAATCTTCAGGTTAACCCTGCTGCTCCTGATCAACTCCCCGCGTTCGTCTCTACAAATCCGTCGCTGCCTGATCTGTCACCACATCCATCATTTTGGGAAGACAAAGAACTACCAAAACCGACGCTCCATATTTTGCCCCCGGCAAACTGGTCGCTCCTAGGGGTTTCCGCAAGCGGCGGGTTAGGCTGCAAGCGAAAAATGATTTTGCGCTTGAGAAAATTTGCAGCCAAAAAGCAGGTCAGAACTAGTCGACCAATTTTATCGCCGACCAACTTCCAGCCTTTGGGCGACGGGTGTGCTGAAAGTGCGCTGTTGGTTCAAGGGTTACGTGGCCGCTGTCCCGCATATCACTGCTGATACTCCCCCCTCCCTGTTGCCGCATCATAAAGGCCAGTCGAGCAAATTGTTTGAGGGGCAGGGAAAGCCGCAATCGTTCCCTCGTGGATCGAAGGGCCGCTTGCGCTTGCCGACGTCAAAAGGAGATATGATGGAGTTGAGACACTCGGGTGGTTCGGCAGACACCTTTGTCTTGACTGCACGAGAAAACGTCGGTTTGGTTTGCATTGAGACATCTGCATACGGATATGAGACACTGAATAACTCATGGATAACACCAGGCGAATTGATCCTCCTCCACAGTTCCCCTTTTCTTTCCACTTCCCGTGAGCGGCTCTATCCACTCCCTCTTCTCCACCAGTATCCTCCTTCATTTCCCTGCTCCTTCCACTCCTTACCGCATGAACCTTCATCCACTACAGCATGTTGCAAGCATAGACGATCTGATTCATCCTACATTTCCCTTTCCATCCTTTTGTGGGAGTGAGAGAGAAGATGGTCCAGGATTGGAGGAACCCATGTTGCCGCCCGTCGCATATTTTCGATCGTTCGTCGAAAGAGAGGGTTACTATCGGGGTGGTTTCAAACCCATTTTCTTCGTCGCGATGCGACAGGGAAACAAGCGTATGTTTCACCCCTCGAGACTGAGAGTCACTGACCATCAGCTCCTACCGGAGATTCGTGTGAAGGATGAAGCCAGAGCATTTTGAACCTATTCCCGAACATTGCGAGGGTTCCTCGTCATCTTCACGATGAGCAGTCTGATGGCGACGAGGAAGATGATGCCGATGATCCAATCTGACAACATGCAACACGTCAGTCTCGGCTGCCTTTGGTAGGACGTAGGATGGGGCATACATTAATAGGTGATCCAATGAACTGTGTCAGGTACGCTTGACGGATGGGAGAGGAAACACGATAAGTGCTTGGGGGGAAATAAACTACAGCTGGAGTTGTGAAGGTCGAGGGGCAGCCATCTAACGTCATGACAGAAGGGTTGTTTCAAAAGCACTCGATTACGGGGAGCGGTACACAAGTTTGGACTTGCGAGTTTGAAGACGGGACAGGGTACGGTGTCATCAAGCATGTGTGGCTAGACGAAACTATTCTCGGGAGGATGAAGAAGGTTGTGGAGCACCGTCCCAGAAAACATTGCGGTGTTGACAGCCGCAATGCTGACAGAAGGATTAGATGAGCTTTCGCTACTTAGAAAACGGTTATGACAGAATCATCGTTACCCCATCGCCTGTCTATCGACATATAAGTAAAGTTATTTCGGGGCGTGAACAAGGCTAACACATTAGCCCAAGCTCTTTGACATTTCGCCAAACCGTATAACCTGCCTCAGCTTAAGGAGCCCTTGAAACAGTTCGGAAAAGATGAGGAAGAGGCAGGATACGGGAGTGGAACGACATACATTCCATGATGCTGAATTCCTTCCAGCCAATAGCTAGCGGGGCTCGAGACTTGGAGGCTTAGCCA
Source organism: Atractiella rhizophila (assembly GCA_021432655.1). NCBI lineage: Eukaryota > Fungi > Basidiomycota > Atractiellomycetes > Atractiellales > Hoehnelomycetaceae > Atractiella > Atractiella rhizophila. The sequence goes on along the minus strand of MU271229.1, from coordinate 126,495 downwards.
TTGCAGTGTGTGGGTTGTTCGTTGCTGTTATGAAGCATCGATAGAATGTAGACGGTGTCGATGATGGTGCTAAAATGGAAGCGGGGTGTTTGATGTTAAAGCTACCTCCGAATAGGGAGATGCCAGTGAGGAGGCAGATCTCCTCGTCGTCGTGGAGCAGTGACATGATGGTGTGGGAGCCACTGGCAGCAAGTTCTCACACCTGTGGGTCTCCTTCTTTGAACCCAGTGGGTTCAGCGCTCTCTGCGCATCAATAAGAAACGTCAATGCAAACTCTTAGGCTCTGCAGCAGGTGCGGAACTGAAGAGAAAAGAAGTGCCCACTGGCCCACTGTGGTGATCGAAACACAACTCCGAAATCCCACAAGCAGACTCTGCGTTTCAAGCGAATGATCTCTCTCCAATATTACGACTTGAAGAAACCATCACTTTCGCTAACATGCACACTGGCATTCACTTTTGGACGAGCTTTAAAGCTACTCACTCCAACTCCTCAGGTCGACGCTTCCTGCAAAGAACCACGGTTCGCGCGGACTACTCGCTCGCTGGACTCCGCCATTGACATGGACATGTTGACAGATGCCCCACAATGCAAACAATGCCGCCGGTATGTGTTATTGTTCTCAGTGGAGTTAGCTAAGCATGAAAGAGAGGAACTTGTGGCTTTCAAAGTCAAGGTCAGGAGTTTGACCTTAGCCGTGGCGATTGCGAAGGCTTCATCCGCTTGGTACAAAACCAGCGGGGCAGGTGGGGCTAAAAGTCCCCCATTGCCAAATATCTTTCCTCTCTTCCATCTGACTTGTCAGTGAGTTGAAGGGAAGCGCAATCGGGTTGTCGCAATGACGGACTCAAGTAAGCGACCCCTCAGTTTCGCGTTCCTTTTTAGCTCTGTACTCTTCACTGGTACGAAGGACTGATTGATCGCACCAGTCCACTCAGACAACCACACGAGGGTTCCAACTCCAGAGCAGTCCCCTTCAGAGCATCCTCTGTCGACCAATGCTGCAAAAGTCGAACTCGCTTCTTTACAAGAACACCTCCGAGGGCAATCCACACGGAAGAGCTCGCAGCTGGAAGAGGGTGGATCCCCAGCTCTTAAGGATGTCGCAGAAGAAGATGAAGATGAAGAGTTTAACTTGCTTGAATATTTGAAAGGTGACAAAGAGAGAAGAGATGCAGTACTGGAGGAGGCGAAGAGGGAGAGGGCGAAGAAGATGAAGAAAGGTGATTTGGAGATGGGAACCGCTGAGGAAGGACGGCAGGAGAAGTTCACTGGTTCTGGTGCGAGGAAGTTGGGTGTTATATGGCAAAACTTGACTGTAAAAGGAACTGGAGGCATCAAGGTCAATTATCTCTTCTTTGCCACAAATTGAAACTCAAAAAGGCGTAGATCAACATCAGGACCTTCCCGAACGCTGTCATCGAGTTCTTCCTCTCACCTGTCTTCCCTCTTATGATGAAGCTCCCGAAATTTGCTCCCAAGGTGGCTCAATTCTAGTCCTTTCGCACGATACTGAAGTTGATCTAGACCAAAACCCTTCTTCACAACTTCAATGGATTTCTCAGACCAGGAGAAATGTGTCTGGTGCTCGGTCGACCCGGCAGCGGGTGCACAACGTTCCTCAAGGTATGTGTCCAGCGCATTTCTACGCGTTACTGAAGTTTGTTGTAGAATATATCCAACCAGCGGGTTGGCTTTCTGAGCGTCGAAGGGGACGTGACCTACGGCGGTTTGGCAGCTGAGAATTTTGGGAGGCATGGAAGGTACGAAGGGGAGGTCGTTTACTGCCCCGAAGACGAAAATCATTTGCCTACCTTGACGGTCCAGCAGACGTTGGAGTTTGCCCTCCGGAACAAAACGCCTCCTCATCAACTGCGTCTCGCGGACGAAAAATCCCGAGCAGCTTTCAGGACTAAGATTGTTGAATACCTTCTTAAGATCTTGGGCATCCCGCACACGAAGAATACCCTTGTTGGAAATGAGTTTGTGAGAGGCGTCTCTGGAGGAGAGAGGAAGAGGGTGTCGATTGCCGAAATGATGGTCACCAGAGCGATCGTACAGGCTTGGGATAACTCGACCCGGTTCGTCTTTCATAGTTGTCATTATTAGTGATGATGGAGTATATAGCGGTCTTGACGCTTCTACCGCTCTGGATTACGCTAAGTCCTTGAGAGTGATGACGGATGTTTTCGACGGAACAACGTTCGTTTCGCTTTATCAAGCGGGAGAAGGGATATACGAGCAATTTGACCAAGTTATGGTAATTGACGGTACATTCCTCTGGCTTGTCATCTAATTTCGCTCAACATATTCCACAGACGGACGATGTGTCTTTTATGGTCCAGCGGCAGAGGCTCGAGCATACTTCGTGTCTCTCGGTTTTGCAGACCTTCCTCGTCAAACCACTGCCGATTACCTTACCGGTTGCACTGATCCCAACGAACGTCGATTTCAAGACGGCAAGGACGCTTCTAGTGTGCCCTCAACTCCGGAGCAGCTGGAAGAGGCGTTCCTCAAGAGCTCCTACAACAAAGTGTTGATGGAGGATATGCGGGAATACAAGGAGGAGGTAGAGAAGGCGCTCCCCGAGTTTGAAAAGGAGCTTAGGTTCCTTCATAAAATCGCAAAACAGCCGCTTGTTCTCTCCGGGAAAAGCCCATACCAGGTCTCGTTCTTGGATCAGATATGGGCCTTGACCGTGAGACAGTTTCGGCTTCGTATTCAAGACACCCTAGGTATGTCTTTCCCATCTCTTGACTGCAATTCTGATGATTTTGTTGTCTAGGGCTCTCTGTGGCTTACATCACCAGTATCACCATCGCCATCATCACCGGTTCTGTCTACCTCAACCTTCCTGAAACTTCAGCTGGCGCTTTCACTCGTGGTGGTGTTCTTTTCTTGGCTTTGCTCTTGAACAGTTTCAACGCTTTCAACGAACTTCCGACTCAAATGCTAGGTCGTCCTATTCTCTGGAGGCATCGCGGTTTTGCTTTCTACCGGCCGGCGGCTCTATCAATCGCTTCCACTCTGGCTGACATCCCGTGAGCTTTTGTTGACTCTTGTAGCGCATTCCAACTGAAAACCGTGACAGAATCAACTTTTTCCAGGTATGCACACGATACATAAGGTCATCTATTGATTCATGAACAGATACTCTTCTTCTCCCTAATCCTCTACTGGATGACAGGTCTAAAAGGAACTGCTGGCGCATTCTTCACGTTCCTGGCTTTGGTTTTTATGGGCTTCCTCGCCCTCGCCTCGTTCTTCAGATTGCTCGGTGCCTGCTGCATCTCATTCGATGTTGCCGCTCGATTTGCTGCCGCAATTGTGTCCGCTATGGTGCTCTACTCCGGCTATCTCATTCCTGTCTTCAGCATGAAACGTTGGGTGCGCCATCTCCACCCACTCTCCGCAGACAGAGCTGACGGTCTTTGGAATGCAAAAACAGCTCTTCTGGCTGCAAGTATTCTCAACAGGTGCCAACTCAACGGCTAACCAAGACGATACCCAGGTACTACGCCAATCCCGTAAACTGGGGATTCCAAGGTTTGATGTCCAACGAATTTGAAGGTCTGGAACTGCTCTGCACTGGCGGTAACGTCATACCACGTAATGTACCTGGAGTCGTTGATAGTTATCCCAATGATCTTGGCCCGAATCAAGTGTGCACTCTGCCTGGTTAGTGCTCTCCTTACTTGATATTGCTATTAATTGTGCCGCCACAGGTGCTCGCCCAGCGGAGCCGTACGTTCGTGGAGGAGATTACATCTCCGCAGCATTCCAGTACGAGACTGGAGTAGCTTGGAGGAACTTTGGATTCCTAGTTGCTTACTTCACCCTTTTCATGACCTTACAATGCGTGCGTCCTCGTCAAATATAAGGCAAACTTGGCTCACTCCTTTACGTCAGCTTGCGGCGACTTACCTCAGACTTGGTCAAGGCATGCCCGCGATTCAGGTTTACAAAAAGGAGAATAAAGTAAGTCACTTGCCGACCTCCATTCTATGAATCTGATCCGGCTCAAGGAACTAAAAGAACTTAACGAGCATTTACAAGCGAACAAGGCAGATTTTAGGAGTGGGAAGAGAACTCAGGACCTTTCAGCTCTCACGACGAAGCGAGTTCCGTTCACTTGGGAGAAAGTTATTTACGATGTCCCTGTACCTGGGTAAGCAGTCTGACCTGCATGTAGACCATGTGTAACATGACTTGTAGTGGGAAAAGGAGACTGCTGAATGAAGTTTATGGTTATGTCAAACCTGGCACGCTGACAGCACTTATGGGTGCTTCTGGTGCCGGTAAAACCACCCTCCTCGACGTCGTCCGTAGTCCTTCCTTCTAAAGTGGACTCTTTAAAGATAAGCTGTACAGTTGTCAGATCGCAAGACGATTGGCGTTATTGGTGGAGATATCTTGGTGAATGGAAGGGCGTTCGGAAAGGATTTTCAGAGAGGAACTGCCTGTAGGTTTTTTTCCTGTCATGTTATGTTGCAACTAATGGAACATGTTAGACGTCGAGCAACTGGACACGCATCAATACACGTCCACCGTCAGAGAAGCTTTCAGATTCTCTGCTTATCTTCGTCAACCAGTCCATGTATCGAAGGAAGAAAAGGATGCGTATTGCGAAGAGATTATCCAGCTGCTTGAGATGGAAGATCTCGCAGATTCCATGATTGGTTTCCCCGGTTTCGGTTTGGGAGTGGAAGCAAGGAAACGTCTTACAATTGGTGTTGAGTTGGCAGCCAAACCTCAGCTCCTCCTGTTTTTGGACGAGCCTACTTCTGGTCTCGACGTAGGTATCCTATTCAAGCGGCGCGCGCATATTGAACTTGGATGAAGGGCCAATCTGCTTATAACATCGTTCGATTTCTTCGCAAACTCGCGGCTGCAGGACAAAGCATCCTCTGCACTATCCATCAACCTAACGCTCTCCTTTTCGAGCACTTTGACCGTCTGCTCCTTCTGAAAGACGGCGGGAACTGCGTTTACTTCGGTCCAATCGGCAAAGACTCGCAGGTTCTACGGGATTACTTTGCAAAAAATGGTGCTAAATGCCCTCCGAACGCTAATCCGGCAGAATTCATGTTGGATGCCATTGGTTCGTCCTATCTCTCCCTCTAGATTTCCGGAATGAACTCACGCATTGTACCGAAATGAAGGAGCTGGATCCCAAAAACGCATTGGTAACAAGGATTGGGGAGATCGATGGCGAGACTCTGAGGAGTTCCAGCAGGTCAGGAGAGAGATCGCGGATATCAACAAGCAGGCTGCGGCAGAACCTGATGTTTCTGATGAGAAGATCCTGGAATATGCCGCACCGTGGTCTACAGTATGTTTGTGCTTGCCTGAAAGTCTTTCACTAAATGGTACCACAAACAGCAATTCAAGGTTGTGATCGAAAGAACCAATCGCAGCCTGTGGAGATCCCCAGACTATGTCTTTACTCGCCTCTTCGCACACGTAAGTACACGTCGGGGCTCATCCTCGTGCTTAGCAAATCATATTTAGGTTGTCATCGCGCTTCTCACGGGACTTACGTTCCTAAACGTCCCAGCAAACTACGTCGGCCTGCAGTACAGAGTTTTCTCCCTTTTCATTGTTACCGTCATGCCTGGTTTGTCCCTGAACCCTTTCCGGCTCCATCTCCAGCTGACCTGTTTCTACACAGCCATAATCATCTCACAAATCGAACCAACCTTCATCATGGCTCGTCAGGTCTTCATTCGAGAAGCCAGTAGCAAAATGTACTCCCCCACTGTCTTCTCAATCTCCCAATTGATCGCCGAGCTACCTTATTCGGTTTTGTGCGGAGTGGGATTCTTCATCTGTTTGTACTACCCAACTGGTTTCAACACGTCAAGCGATCGTGCTGGTTATGCTTTCCTCATCGTGATGATCGTGGAACTGTGGGCAGTAACCATAGGCCAAGCTATAGCAGCTCTCTCTCCTTCTATTTTCATCGCAGCAATGGTCAATCCCTTCCTCTTGATTATTACCACACTGTTCGCTGGTGTATGTCTTGATTCCTTTTATGCACCACTTCTGTGCTGATGGATGCCACCTAGGTTACCATACCGTATCCACAAATGCCAAAGTTTTGGAGATCGTGTAAGACCAGCACCTCGTCTTTCCATCTTGTGTCAAACGCTCATACGAATGCTAAGGGCTGTACTACGTCGATCCACTGACGTACCTTATAGGCGGATTAGTATCGAACGAACTTCACGTTCGTCTGTGCTTTCACCATCACTGGGAGACGGCTAATGCCTACTGAAGGGTTTGGAGATCACATGCAACGACTCAGAACTGTTTGTGTTTGACCCTCCGACTGGCCAAACTTGCGATCAGTGGGCTGGGCCATTCGTGAACGCTACTGCTGGTTACCTCGCCAACCCTACCGCTACGTCAGAGTGTTCATACTGCCCCATCAAGGTGGGAGACGAGGTCAGGCCCTTCCGTCCTGATCTTTCTTGTACCTGACATTACGGTATAGTTCTACACACCTCTTCAGATTAGCTTCGGTGACAGGTACAGGAACTTCGGGTTCTTAGTGGTAAGTCCCCCTAAGCTTGATTCTGATCTAGTTGGATGATGTTCTTTGTTTCTAGGTTTATACCGTGTTTAATGCAGTGGTAACAGTGGTGGCTTCTACATTCCTAGTACGTCTTCATTCATAATTCACTGAAGGCACTTTTTGACCACGTCATTGACAGCGTTATGCCAAACGATAAACAGTTGATTTCTAGGACTTTTCTAAAGCGGAAGCGCTATCCTTTTTGAGATCCTCTTTCCAAAAATTTGTGTGGCTCTGTGCATAAAGGTCTTGTTCTAACTATGTGGATAACTGATGATACAAAGTTGATACGTCGGTCAGACTCCATGACTTGACAAATCGTTCTATGCATGAATCATCAAAGATTTGACAGTTGGCAGCTAAACCTCATCTTCACGATTGTATTGTTTTCGAATTTGCAGCCTCAATCCCCATCTTTGCGAGCAACATGCTCCCAGCGTCCGCCCAAACTTCATACCACATGATCTTCCTTTTCACAATCACAAGCCTGTAAGTGAATGTCTCCTTCCACTCGATACCTGTCGGTATCCAAGTAAAGTATCCCTCGCCCGTACAATGAACCACAGCCTTATCTAAATCGACGGTGAAGTCGTCCACTGGGAAATCGATGTCTCGGTACTTGACGAAGCGGGAGAGCAGCTTGAAGTACCCCTCAACGCCAGGTGTAGTGCGGAACTGACGGCCGAGGAAAGGTGCGATGTTGGGATGACCATGCTCGATACAGACCGCGCGATGGTCGAAGTGCGACAAGAGTTTCTCGACTGGAGCCCTCACACGGAAGTCCCAGCAGAGGGAGAAAGCCGTGGACAACAGTTCCCTGCACAACTTCATGTTAGCGGATGTTGAAGGAGGAGGAACTGGAGTGAACGCACTCCCGTGTGGCTTTGAAAGAGTCCGGAGGTATAGTCGTCAAGAAATCTGCAAACGCGACTCGGTCTTCCGGAGACGCTCCTTCTTCAAATTTCTTGATTTCCATTATCCGCTTGACTGATGTACTAATGTTCTGTTATTTACTTATCTTTTCCCCTGGTTGTGCTTCGTAGTTAGGTCTGGTTGGACTCCATGTCATCCTGAAGGCATTTGCAATGTGCGAAGTGTGGAGAAGAGGAAAAGGTTAGGAGGAGCGATTGACCCAAAGTAACGGCATCCACAAGTCATGCGCTCAGCAGGGATGGTATTACTGATTACTGCTTGCAGTGTTGAGTTGATAAGCGCGAGTTAAATACAGGACATAGATGAATACTGCCTTTGAGAAAATCGGTCACAACAAAAGCCTGTTATACTCGTGCGCACTTCGCAATAGATGCGGATACTGCTGTGGAATTACTGAGAGAACCTGTTATGATCTGCGCTGATGAGTTGTCCTACCCGCCTCTCTTGCCTATACGAATCTCGACTCTGCCATCTTCCCCGAAGTCCTCCTCGAATTCGCTCTCTTCATCATCCCGCTCGATGATCAATTCCCTCCCCTCCTCCCAACGATTTCCAAATCCCAAGATCTTCCTTGCCTTCCTCGTCGACTTGTCATATAGACACTTCGCAATTTTACCCGCCGTGGCAGGCAGATAAGGGAAAAAATAGAGCTCGATGGATTGTCCACCTCGCGAGCCGGAGAGGAGCTTCACGTGTTTGACAATGCCGTATTTCCCTGTTCCCGATTGCTGCTGCTCTAATATAGTCTCCCCTTCTCGTAAATCGTGTAGGCGTATTTCCACCGGCGATGGTTGAAAGAGAAAGAAACGTCCAATTCGTACGGCCCCACTGCCGTCTGATGGAGAGTAGGTTGTGACTGGTGCTCGGAAGGACTCTTTGCTTCGCCAGGGATCGAAGTATGTTCGTATGGAGGAGACTGACAGACCGGAGAGGGTGGGAGAAGTGACCGTAAGGTAGATCAAGAAGTCGAGCGGAGGGTGATCAGAGGGATGTTCGGGAACAAGGTGGCAAGCGACGTGCCACGGTTCCTTTGTTAACTCGTAAGCTCCACTTATCCCCAAAGCAATAAACTAACAATATCTCCAAAGGTGATTTTGAACTTGATCCGCACTTCTCGGGGGTACTTTTCCGCTGCGTTACCTTTCAACCCCAGAAACTCATCTTCAAGAACTACAAATATTCCGAATCTCGAAGACCTTGGGTTTCCGGTTTTGATGATACGAAGATAAGCGGAATGTTCTGAATGTCTTGGGTAAGTAGCGCTGAAAGAGGTGGCTGTCTGGTGAGTCGAGTTGGTGGCCTCAGAAGTGGCAGCGGAGTGAGTGCGGTTAGGGAGCGACGCAGTGAATGCTGAAGAACACCATAACGAGGGAATGATCGTGAAGGATGGTAGACATGACATGTTGACTGTGTTGGTTGTCACTGAAAAGACTGAGAGGTGATAACTTGGAATGGACGAGTCAAGAGGAAGTCGCGAGTAGGGACGCTGAAGTCAAATGAGCTCCTCTTCGCGTCAGCTCGGGCAACAGGAGCTGCTGGAGAGCTGACAGAGAGAGTGTAGTCCTGAGAAGTATTTACAGGGAATTTGAAGAAATTCGTCTTTCAGGCGGGTGTGGACGTGTAATTATCGACTTTGCCCAAAAGCGATCGAGGAAACAACTCCGACAGGAGATTGCCGCGGCGATGCCCTCATTCGGACGTTTCATCCTATTGTTCCCCTTTCACTCCCCCAATCAATTTTTCAACTTACTCGTGCTCATTGTTTATTCAACGGAAAGCTTGACAAAATTTTTGAAAAGCAAAAAGCTACCAATAATTGTTCATTTCACGTGATAATATCCAGCCAATCTGTTTATCGAGGGACTAAGGCAGAACCTTGGTCTCAAGCAGACAACTCCTTCAACAATGGGCAATCTTTCGCAATCTATTAGTCAAACGAGATGTCAGTCACTGTGTGAGTATCCAAGAAAAGAAACGAACATGTCCCTCTGTGTGGCATTTGTAGCAGGTCTTTTTGGCGACAGGTACACCATTTCCAGCTCCTCGCCCACGTCCAGCACCTCCAACTGCAGCTGGGGCCATGCAATCTCTGGCGAAGTGATTGATGCCGTTGCACCTGACATTGTTCATCAGCATATCTTCCCTTTGGGGGTCAATTGAATGATGTACTTGTAACAGCGAACAGGTCCGCTGGCTCCTCTTCCAGCTCCTCCAGCCGAAGCAGGTGGGGCAAAACAATTGCGCGCCAAGTGGCCAAAACGACCACAGTTGAAGCATTTAGCTCCAGGGGCAGCGGGTACTCCGGCACTGTTCATACCCCTCAGTTTCCAGAATATTGGTGCCTGAACGGGAACCATACGATACTTTCAGCGATGGGCATTCCATCTGGATGTGTCCAGTGCCACCACAGTTGAAGCACTGCTTGTTCTCGTTGGTCTTTGGATTGGGACATGCACTGCTCTCATGGCCTGCAAGACCAATAAGCCATCCAGCTGCACGCATGAAAGAATGAGACCAACCTGGTTGCTTGCAGGTGTAGCAAAGACGACCTTCCGCTCCACAATTCTCGGCGATATGACCAAGATCGCCACCTTACCACCGCTGTCAGCCGACGAAACCCATAGGGTAAGAGTACGCTAAGACCAGGAAGACGAACATTTAAAACATCCTTTCCTCGCGAGCGACATCTTTTCTTCTCTCTCAGCTCGATCTCAAATGCTACGCTACGCTTTCTACCCACGTCCTTCCATCGATCTCAAGTTCTCAAGCCCGAATTGCGATTCACACACCTCAACTCGCTTTCTGCTCAGCTCTAACTCTCCACTCTCTGCTTCTTCTTCCCTCTCCTTCCCTAAAGAAAGAACAAAAGCTCAAGAAAGCTAAAAAGCTGGTTTCGTCGTTTTTTTCGAGATATCGGAACCGGCTGGATCACGTGTTGCCTAGAATGGAGATTTTGGCAGCCACACGAAACATACCAGATACGGAAGTGGTCAAAGGGTATATTCTTCATTATAGCCAGGTTCAGGGCTACAACGTTGATCAAAGGTTTTAATACCCCCAGCCTCACAAATTAACGAATGAGCTCCAAAACATTAAAAGTATGTGTCACTGCCGTTGTCTGCCCTTTGCTGATGCCAAATCGCGACAGTCGACATTCGAGCAAGTTCACAACCCTCACAAACCTTCTTATAAGGCAGCTCTCAGCAACATAAAGAAAGATTGGACCGTATCCGTCGCGATCCCTGGCTCGATAATCTATAATGCGCAGAATTTTGAGCTGAAAACGTATCTCGCTGGTCAGGTGCGTTTTGCCTCTTTCTGTTCTCTTTGCCTTTCTCATAAGTAGAAGAAGACTGACTGTGCGGAAAGATAGCGAGGACATGCGCAATCTTCAGTGTTTCTGAAATTGTGATATACAACGACCTATTATCTCCCTACCCGACGGGGAACACGAAGGAGGATCCCCATGCTTTCCTCTCTCTGCTCCTCGAATACCTAGAGACACCCCAATACCTTCGAAAAGCCCTCTTTCCTCTTCAGCCTGCGCTTAAGCTGGCTGGTCTTCTCCCTCCACTGGACTGTCCCCATCATTTGAGGAAGGAAGACACATGGGAAGCGAATGGGGGTTTCCGGGAAGGAGTGGTCGTGGGACAGGGCGAAGAGAGCAAGAAAAGGAAAAGAGGTGAAGATGGAGACGAAGAGAGTGTCATGGTAGAAGTGGGACTCGACGAACCGGTCCTTGTGACTGCGAAGAAGGGGAAGCTCCCACCTACAAATACTCGCGTTACCGTGCAACGGAAGGATGGCAAATGTGCATCTCTACTTATTCTGTAGCTTGGGTTACTGATGTTGTATGACAGTGTCGCTTTGCTCGCCCACTACTCCAGCAGTTTATTGGGGATATACCGTCCGATATGCTCCTTCTCTCAGCGCGGTCTTTTCTGGCTGTCCCTACCGCTCCAAAAAAGGGAAAAAGGAGTCAACATCCTCTAGCAAGGCTGAGCGTGAAGGATACGATCTCCTCATCGGCACGTCCGAGCGCGGCCGTGCTTCTTCGTCCGTTATCAATGACCTCCCAAGATTCAAGTCTGTGTCCCGCTCCCTCCTTTCAGTCGAAGGCATTGAGATGAGAGTGTAGACATGCGTTGATGACTTTTGGCCCAGTTTCCGGGCTAGAGGTAGTGATCGAGAAGGACGGAAAGTTGGGGATGAAGGCTGACAAGGCTGACAACCTGTTTGACTTTTGGGTCAATGTCGTAGAGGGACAGGGGAGTCGGACTGTCAGAACTGAGGTGGGCCCTTTCCCTATTAACTCACGACGTCAGAAATGCTGAATCAAAGGATAGGAAGCGCTCATGATTGCCCTGAGCGTATTTAAGGATGGGTTTGAGAGTTTTGGGAAATCAGTTTGATTTTACTGGACTCCAGCCGGGCCCGTAATTTGGCTACCTCTATTATCAGAACGATGACTGGCTAATTATCCAAACAAATGTTGCAACGCACCAGATTCTGAAACTTCAAACTTCTCTCGCGACAGATGGAGAATCAAGAACTCCTTTGGTAGGAAGGTGCTCCTTTGCTATCGAATTCGCCATGTGATCGACGCTTAGAGGATGCCCAGAAAAGTCTTCGCGAGGGTTGCTTCTAGAAATTGCTTTCCCGTGATCTATACAAAGTTCGAGTGATGAAGTACATGATCTAACCTCGAGCAATGCTAGTTCTCATGTTGCGGACCTCAGCTTAGGGTACTACCGCTGGGATTGGAGGCTCAGCGTCATTAAATACATTGTTTCCAGCTTCAAGGACGCTATCTGTTGCGGTCAAGATGAATTTTCAATATTGCGAAATCGCTAAACTAATGGTGAGACAGTAAGTGGAGAAACACACTCTCTCGTTTCTCATTTCTGTGGAAACACTTTCCTAAAGGTTACCTCTTCACAAACATATCACACTCAATATAAGAACCCCGAATCTGTTGGCTGGGACAGTTTCACAATTGCTCATACAGCGCAAACCTGCCCTCGTGACGTTTCTGGAACAGATGATGACCATAGGTATGTTGCAGTCATGAGGAGCCTGAGTGGGAAAACTAATAATAAAATATGGAATGTTCAGATCATAGAGATGTAGATGACGACGTGAGGTCAAAGCGCCAGCGGCCATCTTTGCTTTTTGCTTCGAACTTTCTGCATAACGTTGCTTTTTAACGTTTGAACCTATACATGCTGGTGTAGAAGGAACTGATGAGGCCATATCGAATTACCCTGGCGAGGTTGCTTCCACGTAGGTAGCGTTTGAAACCTGCCTAGTCGCTGGCAATATCAATCTGAAGAGGAAAGTTCAGCTAGACTGCCAAAGGTAGACTTTTCCTCCACCGCAACATTTCTTCCAAAACATCACTGTCTTGATTACATGTATCCTGGCCTAGATTTTGGCATGACCAATGTTACCACGTGGCTTCAAAATCGTTCAACCGTGTTCGTGTTACTGCTTCTTCCACTTGCGGGGTCCCCGCTATTTTTGTCACCGTCCAAACGATTTTACCGCCTTGTTGTTGATGAGAGGGAGCACTCTATGAGCAATGATATAAGAGCACCACTTCTGCTGGTTGTACCCTAGCAGCTTAGGAACAATAACTGCCTTCGCGATGATCTGGGGAATCTTGCAGCCCAAAGCTGAGAATGTACCAGGTGGGCTTCCCAAGCTCTCTGTCTATCTGGTTAATGAGATTGCATTGGACTGTTAGGAACTGCTTTGCTCGACGAGGTCGCGAAGGAGAAGACCCAGTACGATGGCGCTGATACATCTCACCTGAAGAAAGATAGGGATGGGAGGACGGTGCTTGTTCCTCAACCTAGTGACGAGTGAGTCTATCTCCTAATAAATTATGGAATTTCCACGTTAACGCGTTGTGATAGCCCCCGAGAGTATGTTTCATTCTCTATGTATCATGATATTTAACGTTCACAACAGTCCTCTCAATTGGCCAATTCTCAAGCGCGAGCTCTGTTTCTGGACTCTATGCTTCGTAAGACTTGCTTCTTTATTGATGTCCCATCAACTTATTTGTTTACAGGAAGCTGGTCTTGTTGGAGCGATTGGACGTCAGCTTCACTGATTTTACCTTACGATTTTTCGCTGACACATTGTACTTCAGCCCTGATCTCGAACGGCTACGCCGACATTGCCTTGGAGCTCGGCACATCAGTCAACGCTGTAGCTTCGTCCAATGGATGGACACTCATAGGATTAGGAGTCGCCATGTTCTTCCAGAGCTCCATTGGTCAGTTCTCCTGCTCTCTCGTCGACATCTCAGAACTCAATTCCAATTTGAAGCTGTCAAATTTGGAAGGCGCCCAGTATTTATTTTGGGTGCCTTGATGCTTTTTTTCTTCTCCATCTGGTCTGGCGTCGCGAAGAACAATACGTCCTTCACTGTTTCCAGAGGTGAGTCTAACTCTATGGGCTCTTCGCTTCACTTTCCAACCTTTCTGCAGCTCTGCAGGGATGCGGTATGGCTCCGTACGAAGCTTTGGCAACCGCCACAATCGGTGACCTTTATTTTGTTCATCAGCGGTCCGATTTTCTTCCACTGTCATATCGTTCGCTAATTGCAGCTCAGTGGTCTGCGTATAACGATTTGGGGATTCGCTATTATCGGTAAGGTCGGTGTTTGCGCTGTGAAAGTCGTTCAATCGTCCTGTGTTAGGCGGGATTTCGCTCGCACCAATCATTAACGGAAAGGTGATTCTCACTGAACTTTCACCACTAACTCTAACTTTCGATCCCAGGTTATCACCTCCGATCTTGGCTGGAAATGGGTACGAAATACTCTCTAAACCTGTTTAATCTCTGAACTAAAACATGGTGACAGTGTTTCTGGCTAATTGCAATCTTCTACGGCGTTGCCGCAATCATGGTGATCCTGTTCATGCCTGAAACGGTATACGATCGGGAAGAGAAATACGAGACAGATTCTGGTGCCGATGCTGCAGCATTAGACAGGACGATTGCTCATGCTCACCCAGCTGGTGGGTCACGACGTCTGAAATACCAAACCTGTCGGTTAATAAGCGCCTGTAGATCGTTCAACAACTCCTTCCCAAGCGGACGAGAAGAATGAGAAAGAAATCGGGCAGATCGAACGAGCTGAAACTTCAACAAGAACCTATCTCCCTGCGAAAACGTTTTGGGAAGAGTTGCGGCCATGGAGTGGATATTACAAAGACACTCCATTCTGGCAAATGTTCTTCAGGCCTTTCCCCGTGGCTTTGAGCCCTGTCGTACGCATTTCAGCTGATTTGCTTACGCGTTTTGTACAAACTTAGCTCGCTTAACTGGTATTCAGGTTATTTGCGGTTTTTTTGTATATGGAATGACGACAGCCTGGATTGTAGCGCTTGTGCGTTCCCTTTTTTCCATCATCCTGCTACCGGCTCAACTGTAGAAAAGAGTGTCGCCAGCTCAATCATTTTCGGAGGCCCGCCGCTGAATTTCTCTGCTGAAGGCGTTGGATACATGTCAATCGGTCTGTCTAGTTCACCTTGGATTTTTCGATGTTTCCCTGATCGCTCGTCAGGTCCTTTCATTGCCTCTATTCTCGGCGCGTTTGTGACGGGATATCTCCTGGATGAAGCTTCGAAGTGGCTCGCAAGGAAAAACAACGGCGTGTTCGAGCCTGAATTTCGCAAGTTTCGGAACACTCGTCACTAAACATGTGCTGAAACTTGCTACAGGATTGATCCTCATCCTCCCTGCAACGCTTATCTGCCTTGCTGGATTCTTGGGATGGTATGGAATGATCGGAAAGGTTGATTCGTGGGTTGGACCAGAATTCATGTACTCCATTATCTACTTCGGAAATGGCCTTGCGTCGACTGCGATTGTCTCGTATATCATCGATGTTCATCGAAAGATGGCTCCAGAGGCATTTACGATCATCAATTTCGTCAAGGTGGGTCTGTCCTGAACCTCTGTATGTCCTTGCTAATGTGTGAACAGAACATGATTATTTATGGCTTCACTCAATTCGTGTAAGCTGTTTCCCATTAGCCTCACTTCACCTTCTGAGTATGTGAAACAGAGCGAACTGGGTTATTGATTGGGGTTTGAAGAAGATCTTTGGCTTCTTGGCTGGTATGCCCCTTTGCCGACTCATTTAAACGAGGCTCAGCTCTTTCTCAGGTGTATTCACGCTTTGCCTCTTGTTCGCACTCCCACTCTGGGTTTTCGGCAAGCATATTAGGTTGTGGATCTCTCGCCATCCTGAACTGTTTACGGAGAAACCACTTTGATCTCTTGGTTGAACGTGGGATATGACGTTGATGATCACGGCGCACAGTTACATCCACATTTTGTACTTTGCCACTGCATTCCGGTTAGGCTATGAAGGATCTCTAATGATGATGTCGGTTATACAGCTGCCATACTTCTTTCCATGGGTTACTGAAGCTGTGTCTTTGACTGGGATCACGCAACCACGCGAGGTGTTACCACCAGATAAGGTACAATGCCATCTGCAGCCCCAATGAGCGATTGAGGGATGCTGAGAAGGAACTTGTACCTTTGTGCATGCTATCGAGCTCTCCACCCGTTTTCAAAGCGTGTGCCTCTAATCTTTGCAATTCTTCCTTCAACCTTGCGTCCTTTCCCGCTCTGGTATGGGGAATGAACCTCTTCCGTGGCGTTGTTCGTTTCCATTCTGGTAATGACGTCCTGCCAAGATCCTTCAGAATTTTCTGCTCCAGCAATGACTGTCGAAGTAGATGTAATTGTCAACCAGAGTAATCGTTAGAAGAAGGCGACAGAACGAACGTAATCATCCCAATTCTCTCGGTTCAGATTAAAAGGTTCCTTCAGGACGATGGGAGGATTGGTAATGAATCTTGGAATTCGTAAGTAGTTTTTGGATGCTGAGTGTGGCATGAATGGATGGAAGAGGATGCAATCTCCTGCTTTTCCGTGCATCTGTCCTTGGGATTAATATTTCACTTGGATATTGCGAAAAGATACAGACCTCTTCAAAGTCAGTAACAGCTCCAATATTGCAAACCGAACGACTCCCAAGTTCATCTTCGGGCCATCCGTCGCTTCCTAGGCAGTGTTAATTCTGAGCAGGGAATTAAAGACAAACGTACCTTCTGGGTGGTCATATAGCCATTTAACGACATGCTTCATTGCTTCGGGAGATACCCATGTCCCACCTCCTCGTGGAACGACGTCGTTGTAGAAAACGATAACCGTCATCGCTCCGTCTCCTGAATCAAGGTGATGTGTAAACCTGTACGCAATGTTGATCATCTGCGAGAATAGGACAAGTATGCGGCGTACCAATCGCCATCTATATGCCAGTTCCTGGTGTTTCTCGGATGCACTTCTTCCTGAAGGTGCAATATATCAATAAAGGACAGTCAGAAGAGACTGCGTACGTCATTATCAGTTGGATCTCCAAGATTGCAGATAAGAGAGTCGGTGACCATGGAAAAGAGACTCTGGTCAATCTTATCCTCCCCGCCACATAGCTCACCTGTATCGTTGTCAGTGAGCAAAGAAGGTGACGAGAGCTCAGCGTACAAGCAGCTGCCCAAGCCTTCGGAGCGAATTGTTTCATTGGCATTTGTTTATGAGCAGGTAAATGGATCTGTTCTTTATTCATTACGTTCATGGCACCATTGGCAGGGAAGAGCGCAAACCAACCTTCTCTTGAGTCCAGGTAGACTTGTCATTAGGATCCATGTTGAGACGAATCCACACATCCTTCGTCCACCGTTCAATGTGCTCTTTCGGCACAGCGCTTTCAATCTTCACCCATCCGCGTTCCATCCATTGTGCCCTTTGCTGTGGCGTCAGCACTTTGAATTCTTGAGGCATCTTTCTTATTCGAGCCCTATGGGAGGTCAAGGTCAGGCGAAAGGATAATATGTCGCCTGGAATTTGAATTTGCGCGTGGGGAAGAAGATCTCATCCCATCATCATCATCTGCGAACCAGGAAGTGGGGTAGCTTGCAAAGGAAGATTGCGGTGAAATCACGGCAGATATAGTGACCAGACGGCCAGGTCTTTACCTCGCACAACGCATCCACCCGTTGTATTGTTAAGTGTTTGGTCCGTTGTGTATAGGAGACATAGCAGTAATATCGTCTCACAACGACGATAGGAAGTCCCCCAATCTTGCAGACAAGGGTAACATTCAGACAATATTGGCCTTAACTAAGAACAGGAAGTGATGTTTGATATTAATTTACATGAATGATTAATAATTTGGAGCATAGCGGCGCTAGTACAAGTCATTTGAAGGGACGGCTCACGGCTCGATAAAAGTGGGAAGTTCAAGTGACCAACAGAAATACAGCTTCAGGATAAAGTGCAACAGATGACTGATTTTCAGGCCCTTGCTTTTACTTCTCGAGATTGATGTGGCAATGTTAACCGCAAGGAAAGACCATTTCCCAAGCCTGAAAAGCCCTCTCACGCAGACTGGTTGGGAGATCTAGGAACAAATTGCACTTGAACCGAAGAAACTATCGAGTTGAAAGCAGTGAGACATTCGCCAATCAGAAATGTACTGCATCACATCCAAAACAACTTCTACAGGAGCAGCAATGAGCGACATACGCGCAGGACCTGGAGTACGGTAGACATAAATACAGATGCGCGTTTATCGCTATTGAGCAATGCGGTAGACGTTCGTCTCCAGTGCAGACCTTCAGAGTCGTACCCCGCTCAATCTCGTTCATATCAACCCGGGAAAGGTGCTCATGAGGCAGATCGTTGAATAGCTAATTAGCAATCGACAAACCTCGTTCATTTCAGTTTCTACTGACCTCCCAACGGCTTCTGTCGAACCACTCCGACCACTTCCATGCTGAATTTGTTACTCCTAAGTATAGCTAATTAATCCTGCCCCAATCCCTGCCAGCTTCCTGAAGGAGTTGATCAACCTGAAGGAGAGTAAAGTAGCAAGAAAGAAGAGAAGGAGTGGATTGACCTTTCCCGACCGCCATTACATTCCGCTGTAAAAACGGACGAGTCCTGGAGGGTCCTCGCTTTGGCTTGCCTCAACCGCCACCACAAGTTGACGTGGTTTTTCTCGTGCGAACTCTCTCTCAGTGAACACGAGCACAGCCCCACAAAGGTGACTTTGACCCCACTCGCTTCCATAAAAAGAGGCCGCCGCTGACTGTTATTTCACCTCCAGCCGGTTCATAATATAACTACTTCCCGAGTTCCAACTACCCTCCAACGCTCTCTCCTTACCAAACGCAATCATAATGTCGACTGCAAACGGAAAGCCTGCCCTCGACCGTTATGTAACGGATGAAGATGAACCTAGCACGCTCGTCTCCAGAAGGGAGCGGCCTGCTCATGCTCAGCCTCGAGAGGGGTTGATCACTGTCGAACCGTTGAAGAGGAGCGAGATGCAACCTTCTTATGCGCAAGATTTGGGGTTGGCGGAGGTCGAGCATGGTTGCTGTGAGTCTACGACGTCTCCTTGTTGCGCTTCTTTGGATGGGAGGTGATGATGTCCTGCAGATGGCACCATGATCAATTGTCTCGGCGCTATCGCAGGAACCCTCGGTTCTGTCCCATGCTGCTTTTGTTGTCCCAACCCGTACGCGTTATCCCGCCTTTTTGTTCAATTCTAACGCGTGTGGAATACTAGGTACAAGGAAGTGAGGCAGGGAAGCGTCGGACTTGTCACGCGCTTTGGGTTCGTCCTTCCGTCTCATTCTGAGTCGATCAGGGGAGCCAATTGGAATGCAGGCAATTCTACAAGGCTGCAGACCCTGGTCTGGTCAAGATCAACCCATTCTCCGAGTCGATGAAGGTTGTGGATGTCAAGATCCAAATCGCAAACATCCCACGACAGACCGTGAGCCCTGCTACCTCATTTCCTTCTGGCTGCAGACCAACAGCGTACATAGGTCATGACGCGCGACAACGTGAACCTCGAGGTCGACTCTGTCATCTATTACCACATCATCAACCCGTACAAGGCTGCCTTCGGAATCGCTGATGTGCGCCTCGCGCTCATCGAGAGGGCTCAGACTACCCTGAGGCACGTGGTCGGCTCGAGAGTGCTCCAAAGTGTTGTGACGGAAAGGGAGGCGATCGCGATGGAGATCGAGGAGATTGTAGAGCCTATTTCGGAGAAGTGGGGAGTGAGCATCGAGAGCATCTTGATCAAGGTTCGTATTTTATGTTGTTATTCTGAATGAAGGAAGGACGCTAAATGGTGTGCTTAGGATGTCATCTTCTCTGCCGAGCTCCAGCAATCCCTCTCCTCCGCAGCTCAGCAAAAACGTATCGGAGAGTCCAAGGTCATTGCTGCACGCGCCGAAGTGGACGCTGCCAAGTTGATGAGAGAAGCGGCAGATATTCTTTCGAGGTTCGTCTCTGCTCTCCCTCCGCACAGGGTGTTAACTTGGTTTTAAAATAGTCCCGCTGCCATCCAAATTCGACAGCTCGAGGCACTGCAGCAAATGGCTCGCACCGCAAGTAGCAAGGTTGTTTTTGTGCCCATGTCGTTGCAGGCGATGGGTACAATGCAGGCCAACCTATTGGCCCAGGGAGAGGCGAGTGGGAGTGGAGGGCATGGAGGGGCTGACGGGGCGATCCAGAGCATGAACCAGGTTAATCAGCTCGCTAACATATGAAAGGATGACTGATGGGGAGGAGCAGAATTGAAGTGAGGATTGATGCTTTGGTTTGTTGGATGACTGTACTACGATTTCTGAGCGATGCTGTTGGTGTTACCCTTAAGCCCTTGAACTCTTGCCTTGATGATTAATCCACTTCCTGTGAGCCTGTATTATCCTGTACTCCAGCGACGAATGCATCACGACGTTATTATGAAATGCAACTTCCTGTCTCAAGCATCCCTACTTGGTTGAATGTGCGCCTCAATATATTGTCAAAAGTGTTTGACATGGCTGAGCAGAACGGAGTGGTCAGCAGTGGAAGTATCACAGACCACTCGTTACTGAGCTCAACGTTCCTCACATAAACCCTAATGAACTAAGTTTGGATGTGATGTATCGTCGGATTGCACGTAAATTCATAGACGGTCGTTTAATTGTTACAGACATAGGCTGTTATGATCGAGTGAAATGACACTCCTGATCAAGAAGAAACTGCGAGTGAAAATGACACTGCTGATCAAAGAAGAAGCTGAACGATCCTAGAAGGTTGACCTTCCAGATCCTTTGAACCCTGACCCAAAAAAGAGACAACTGCTTGATAGAAAACCATGGGTAGGCTCGCTCTAACGGTTAGGCTGATAGCACGTCCTTCCTTCCCGTCAATTTGACGTCGACTGCACCGATATGTATTCCTGAACATGTCCACTCAGGTTGGGGTGGAGATGATGGTGGAAGCCACGCACCAAAATTCTCATGGAACGAAGTCTCGAACTTGCGCCTATCCCAACTGTCTGACAGCTCAAGCGTGAACTCGTGCATCAAACTGGCGATGACCAGTCTCATCTATTCATCGGGTCCATTTCAGTTCCGACAGTTTAAGGGGCAGGATGGCTCACTTGGTGATACGCCAAATTCTTTCCTGCGCATCCGTACGGTCCATAGAGGAACGGCAAAAAGGCGAGTTTCTCGTTTTTCCATCCGTCTTCATACCACCTGAGTTCCACAAATTCGAATTAGCATCCAAATTCAATAGGGAGCAGAAATATACCTTTCGGGACAAAACTCCAGGGTGCGAGGAGAAAAGCACCGCTCATCCCTGTGAATCGAATAGGTGGGTACGGATATGGATGTATTGGGAGGGATGTATTTCCCAACGATGATGGCGCCTAGTATCATTTCATTAACCCTGCTCTCCAAAGTGTGACAAAGAGAAGGGACCCTTTGGACCGGTGAAGCGTTGCATTCCTCTTGGGACGGGAGGTGCAAGTCGCATACATTCATTGATGCAGGCATTGAGGTACTGACAGTCAGCCTTCAACCAATTTCACGAGTCAGCCGATGGGTGGGACAAATAGGGAAAAGAAACCTACAAGTTTATCGTACAGCTTGTCGTCATCCATGGGAAAAGGTTGACTTGGTGGGAAGACAGAGTCGAGTTCTCCAACGAGGGTTTTGTAGCATTCGGGACGAACGGCGAGAATGTAGTACAGAAGGAAAGTCATTGCCACTGAAGTCGTACTAGCGTTTTCGTTGAACGCGATGCCATGGTAGAAATGAAGCAAACGCACTCAGAACCAGCTATCATCATATTCACCACCTCATCTTGGGGTCAGCAGGCGTAGGAAGTGGAGAGGAAAGCGCAAACCTCAGCGAGAACAGTAAACGGGTGAAGAGGGGGATCAGAGTCCTGTCTGTCTTCTCCCATCTAGCAACGATTCAACAATGTAGTCGCCAAAAAACAAAGCAACTACGACATACAAGGTAATGGAACATGTCCTTATGCTTTGCTGTGATAGACCAGTCAGAATCCATCACGTAAAATTGATGGGAAGATAAAGACTGACCACCCTCCTCCGTTCTCCTTGCAATCCTTGTTACAGCATGATGCCTATCGGTCGTCTATAGTTAGCAGTTATATGATAGGGAGGAAGAGCCACGCACTGCCACCGCTTCTTATCATCGTTAGCTGGCAAAAGAGCCAGGATGGGTGTGAGCCAAGGAATGTTTCCAAAGAGCGCAAAGATGTCGAGCGCTGGACAACGATCATTCATCCATGCGCTCCATGGGATGGGAATTGAGAGATTCCATACCTGTGTTCAGGCTTCCAGGAGGCAAGCGTTTAGAGTCAGCAATGTCTCTGGAGAAAACAAGAGGTCAGAACTAACATGGGCCACATGCCGATAGGATCGCCTCCCTCCTTCGTCATATTGAAGCTACCACCAAAGAGCAACTCTCCCACTACACTAAGCGGTCAGGAACATCCTAGGGTGCCAGATTAGAAGGAATGGGCTAATGCGTACTGAAGTCAAAGGTAAAATAACCCAACCACGCATGCATGTCCACCGGTCCCTGGCTCCCGACTTCCCGCAGACGCTTGAGCCATTCTTCCGCGTCAGTGACCAAGGCGCTTTTGTAGCCGTTCATCGCTTCATTTTGGAAAGCTCGATTGTACACCTTCAATTATCACTGTCAGCATCAGCTCTGCTGGATGGGAGGAGGGGAGAGGAGAAGAGACTCACCTGTCGGCGGGCGTGATGCGCTGCATGTCCCCGGATCGTGAACATGGGCTGGGCACCTTCGGGTCGCATGAATGCGTCATAGAAGGCTTTAGGTCAAGTAAATACTGGGGCATATTCGCAACCAAAGTGGGGAAGGAGAGATACGTACGGCCTTTCACCAATCCGCCTGTGCTTTGATCAGTGCGGTCTGTGAAAGAAAGACGACAGGAAAAAACGAACCTGGTCCATAGATAGCGGTGATCGCGTCTACGTTATTGACGCTGAGTTCGTTTGGTCCTGCAAGCAACATGGCGTCAGGATAGGTGACCAACGAACGGTGAAGGATATTAGGAGGAACAGAGATGGGTTACAGATATGAACGCATCATTATTCAGAGGTGACTTCAGAAGATTAAACAGTTCGTCGCGATAATGTCGGATAAGAGCACATCGCACCAACGACCAATAATCCATGCGATCCCATGCCAGTCGCGTCAAGGGGGCCAAGCTGGACAAAGCAAGACCTGAGATGCAACTACAGACAAATGAGGCGGCGGACAGGAGGAACTTCGGTTGTTCCAGACCCACTCTCGTTCTACCGTCTTTGGGACACGACGAAAAAGCTTGTTTTGAGGAAGCTTTCAGAGAAGAGAATAGGAAAGGACTACCGTCAGTTGGAAGAGAAAGGAGGTTCAAGTTGCAGCAAGAAGTCATCGTCGAAGCACGACGGTGCTTGAGAGAGAATGACCCACCGACTCGTACAAAGTCCCCGTAACGCTGATGAAGCTGATGGACGTAATAAGGCCACTGTCCTCTGGCGGTTGTTGTGGCACCAAAGATCTTAGAGATCCTATCCTTGAGCGGTCCAGGAAAAGACGCGAGAGGGTGGAAGGGGGCTAGTCGATATGTGATTATGGAAGTGCCGAGTGTGAGGAGGTGAACGACAGGGAGCAGGGGAGACAACCAGAGGGTCACGTGGAACGTGTAGAGAGCGACGGGAGATATGACGAAGAGGGAGGCGACGTAGAACGAGAACTGGAAGAGCGACGGCTCGGAGCGTTTGAAGATTTGGTGTACCAACTGTTTCCCGCTTCTAGATCAGATACTGTAATGAGGTAAGAAGCATTAGACGAACGAGGCCGGTGAGGGCTGCGTAGGCGAGCAATTGATTGACCTCCATCGTTGGTCGTTAGAAGGTGTTTAGGAACACGAAGAGGGCGAGAGAAACGAGGTACATTCTTTTGGGCTCGAGCTCCCTTTCAATGAGTGAATGTGGGTGTATTGATTGGGTTTGGAAGAACGTAATTCAACTAAACCTTACATAAAGTTACAATTACACGTTTTCTGTCTGATCTGCTTTAATGTTCCGTCCTGCATCTTATTCTTCTCTGCCCTTCTTCTCTTTGTCTTCCTGATCTTCTTATGGGCCTTCTTCCGCCACGCTGTTATTTGTCATCATAATGTGCTTGACAGACTGAAAGCATGGAAGCATGCACAAGAGTCACCTTAGGATGGGAGAGGGCAGCAAACTCAAAGTTTACACTCCCAGACTAGGGTAACGCATCCTTTCTAAACCCAACTTTATGCCTAATGATCTCTAAATTATCCTTCCTCTTCGCTCTTCTGCCTCATCCACTCCTGCAGCTCCAATGCGCAACCCAGGCGCTATTCATGTCAGTAATATCATAATAAGCTTCATAACGTTCGTGTTGCTGTCCAGCCTGGTCCATTCAACCTTACTTGATTTCCTTTACTAGTAACGACTTATGTGTTCGACGTTCCTTGCCCTCCCGTTGCAACCCAAGAAACCTTTTTCCCACCCTTAAGTCCATCAAAACGGTCTCATTCATTTACTCCTGCGCCTATAAAGCTTTGACTGTTGACACCCCCCATTCAAGCCCACGAGGCGTGTCCCAGGCTCACTTTCATTGAAAGTCGTACTCCCTCAATTCTTCTATAGGGAAATAGTGACCCAAGATGTCGACTACCGCTCCTCCTGATCCTGCCGCTCTAGAGGCCATCTTCAAAAAACTCGAGAAGGATTTAGACGTCTCCAGGTTCGTCCGTTCTTTCTTTCAGCGTTCGCACGCTCGAACAATTCCTCCCCTCATTCATTCGACTTCTGGTGGAACTGACATGCTCTTTGTGGGACAGGGTCTACTTCATTTGGTTCGTTTCCTTCCAGCTGTGGAATTTAGCAAGAGAATGACACCAAACGATGTTTCAGTTGCATGAGGTTCGTCCTCGTCCCTCTCCGTGACGAACTTGATTATTGACGAGCTTGTTGGAGAGCAGCGTCCTCATCTGGGATTGGATTGTCACTTTGTAGGCGCTTCGGCTCGTCCACGAAGATAGACACATTGACTGTGACACCAGCCCTAGCGAATACAAGTACATCTGGAGAACCCCTTGGTCCATTGCGAAAGTCCTGTTCCTTTTCAACCGCTATTACACTCTGGCTGTGGTTTGTCCTTTCCATTCATTTTACAATTAAGAGACTAATTCCAGTTCTGTCCCCAATAGATGACTTGGCTCCAGGTCCTCTGGTGGGCTCCTGTGCGTCTTCAGCTTATGCTCCTGTCTCCGTCCTCAATGGATGAGTTCCAGCTACCTCGATCCTTCTGCAACAAGGTGTTTCTCACGGAACCCTTCCTCACCACTTTCGTCCTCGTCGGATGTCACCTCATCTTCTTCCTCCGCACCGGCGCGCTCTGGTCCTGGAACAAGTACGTAGTCGCCGTCCAGGTCGTCATTCTGGTGTTCGAAATCGCGTCCGAATTTGCCAGTGGAGCTAAGAATGTCTGTGCGTCTTCTCTTCATTTCAGTCTGATCTTGAAAGACGCAGTCTGACATGTTGATTCTACAGTGCTCCCTGGTCAAACCATCGGTTGTATCTCTGGATCCGGAGTGTCCTACATTTGGCTGTATTGGTTAGTCTTGCTCTCAGGTTGGTGGAATGTGCTGCGGCTGATTATCTCCAGGCTTGGCCCTCTCCTGTTCGAGTATGAATATCGATCTGATAACGTCCACAAACTGAATGATGATATAGTACGACTACCCTTGCTCTCACCGCCTGGAGGGTATACGTATGCAGGAAGTTGGCGGGAGGCACTAACACCCCATTACTTAAACAGTGCGTCTTCTTGCCATTTCTTGGGAACTAGCAATTGACTGCAGCCCTGCTGAAGACTTTTACACGACGGCCTTCTTTACTTCATAATTGTATTCGTTGTCAACTTGTTGGTTCGCTTCCTCCCCTCGATCTCGCCCCAGAGAGCTTCGTTAACACTGATATAGAACGAGGTTTTCTTCCTCTTACCAAATCCTGCTCTTCAAGCTCTCCATTCCGGCCTCGCCATCGTCATGTGAGTTCTTTATATTCCTTTCGGCCTCGCCTGACCCGAAGGTGATAGAACGTCCATCATGGCCTCTCGACTCATGCTCAAGCTGAGAAGGTTTTCTCAAATCGTGCGTCCTTATGTAACCTTTCCCAGTTTGAGCTAACTTGGATGTTGGGTATACAGACCGCAGACGGCTCTTGGACTTCTTGGACCAATGTGGGGATCAGCACAACGAGGACAGGGGCTAGAAGCACAAACGTCATGAGTGGTGGGGGGGCGAGTGGTGAGTACCTTCCGCGACAAAACCATTGCATTGCTGAGACGAACCCCTGCGTCAGGTCATCGTATGAAACCCCTGCGTAATGCGAAAGTCGGACAGACGACATTTAACAACCACATAGAGACTGTAGATGTGGAGGGACAACGAGGGATCAGCGTCGTCGTTGAGAAGAGAGTGGTTGAAGATGACCTTGAGAGTGGGTATGAGGATGGAGTCGGGGTGAGCGATGCGGAAGACAAGAGGGAGAAGGGAGAGTTTGGATCGTAAAAGGACGTTTTCTCACACCGTCTTTGCGCAAGGTAAGTTATGTGGTCCGACTTTTATGTGTCGATATCTGTTCGTCGTCAAATTGATCGTGAGTTGCGATCAGTCATTTCAGGTCTTTGGTCGTTATGAGGCAATGTTGAAATGTATAAAAGCTCTTGATGGTTACGAAATCCCAAGCAGGAACAGTGGAAGCGACTGAAAAGGTGATCAATGACCATGAAATGCGCCAGTCAATAGGGGGTTTCAAACTGGGCTGCTACAGTTAGTAGGAAGCCCCTTCCTACAGTACCAACTTTGAAACCTCTAATGTTTCTGACCCGTATTCCGTTTTCGCATATTGTCCGTCATGCAGCCAGTCCAATATACAGTTTTGCCCAGAGGATCCAGGATATTACATTAGATTGCCGGGATTGGTGTTGTCCTGGATGTTGTTTTTGTGCAAAGGGACGCGGCGTACGTACGCCAAACGGCTTTCAAATTGATAACATAACAAACAAGATTCAATTTCATGATTTTGGTCCTGAAAGTGCTTTGAAGCTTTGAAGAGTCACTGGATGAATCCAGCCATGAAAGGCCGCTCATCTAGATCATGCACACTCTTTGTCGTGGTTCACAGGATGGCCTGTGAATAAGCCAAACAAACAAGGCTTATTTGCATCTGTTTTCCTTTTCTGAACGATTTCCTTGAATAACCTTCTCTTTGGCCAGAATGTTTGCATCTAGTGTTCCCTTTTGTCATCTGATTCGATTTAATTCGATCAGCCCGTATTTGCGTTTGCGTGTGCATTTTGAGAGCAACATTTGAGCTAAAGAAGGGAGATTCAACAAAGGACCACCTTAGTTACTCCCAAGTGCTAGGTCTCTTCCTTTGATCGAACTCTTCGATTGTTGTTCTCTTCAGCAGCACAAGACAGTTGGGTATAATAACCCCTCTCACTCTAACGACTCACGAGTTTCAGCTTCAATCGTCCGATTTGACTCCAAATCCAATCACCAACCATGCATGAATACCTCCTACTGCTCTATTCTATCTCCATCTGCCTCTATCCGTTCATCTCCCGCCTTCCCCTGCCCTTCTTTCCTCGCACTCGCCGACGGTCTCCCCTCTCAGCGGGTGGTAGTGGTATCGGTCTCACAACAGCCCTCTCCTTGTTGTCCTCCTCTAAAGCAAACCCACTCAACGGCAGGAGAGGATCTCGACCGAGCCTGTTTCCTTCTTCTCCTGCGCCGTGGTTGGAGGATGGAGTAGATAAGGATGGGGACGAGGAAGACACGCGGAGGTTCGGTATGGAGGTCAAGATGGAGGATTTGGAGGAGAAGGATAGGCCTGAGATCGAGAGCGCGAGCAGTAAAGTGGCTCGAAAGAGATGGAAAGGGACAGCCATTTTACTTGGGATTAGAATATCATTGGAACTGGTGAGGTTAACCCTACCACGTCCATCTTCCCCAAACGGCGGCGGCAGCTTTGCGCTGCAGTCGACCCCAACAATAGACGATGAGCTCGACTTGGAACTCCTCCTCCTCTCCTCTCGATCGGACAAGCCCAACCCGTCCTCACCCTCACTGCGTTCCTTCCTAACCCTCCTCTCACTCTTTCCCCTTCTCCTCCCCTTCCTCTCAATCCACAGCCTTCCCCGCGCTCAATGGCCCCTCATCGGCTGGTCAACACTTGATGCGGTGTGCGCTACGGTTGGGTTGGTGCAGCGCGATTACTTGGGAGCTGGAGCGGAGGCGGTGCTCATGGCTTTCGAAGCGATCGCGAGTGCTGGCGTCGTGTGGGTGGTAGGAGGAGCGACAACACAAGGAATAATAGCAGGGGAGGTGCGTTTTTGTTCCGTCTAGTATGCCTCCATTGCGCTTTATGGTAGTGCTTCGTCTAGAAGTGTTGCAGGCGAATTGCAGAGTAAAGTGGTCCTTTTAAGAACAACTTTTCCTACACACAGCAGACTTGTGCTACTCTTTATCTCGATTTCTAGATGTTCTTCCATAACGACTGACGTTTCTTGATGCAGGATAATGTCTCTCCAGAGTATTCCTCCTCCATCATTTCCCGTGCCACTTTTTCGTGGGTTTGGTCCCTGATTGCTCTCAGCGAAAATGCTCGGACAGTTGAAGAAGGGCCAGACGACATTTCCAAATGGATTTGGAAGTTTTTCCCTTTCGAAAGAAGTCATTACATCGCTAGATTTTGGATCCGTGCATCGTTTACTCCGTAAGTTCACCCATGCCGCAGGATTTGAAGCTAATATCTCGACCAGCAATTCGGCAGAACTAGATCTGTATAAATTATTGCTTCGCGTCTCCAGAAAGTCTTTATTCATCATCCTGGCCTTGAGTTCCGTCACCACGTTCCTCTCTTTCGCTACGATCTTCTATATCACGGAAATTGTCTCTACCCTTCAGGCTAATGCAACATCGGACCACGAGAATCGTCGTCGGATCTTTGCCTTCGCATTTTACGCATTCATCATCAATATGTTGCGCGCTCTCATAGTAGCATTCTATCAGTGGGAGCAACAGAGACTCGCACTTCGAATTAAGTCCTGTGAGTATTTGCATTTCACTTACCGCTCCATCTGAACCAACCGACAGGTTTGATCAATACTATCTACGCAAAATCCCTGCGGATCAACACTCTGGCGACAAGTGATGAGAGCTCTCAAGGCAGCCGCGGACAAACCTACAACCTCATCTCAGAGGACTGCGCCACAATCGGTTCCGTCATTTCTCACAACCTAGACAACGTTCTCGGTCCCTCGATCTCTATCTGTGGAACAGTCTTTTGGACGTGGTAGTATGTTACTTTTGTCGAACAGCTTGTTCCTCATCCTGTTTACAGTCTTTTGGGCTGGGGAGCCTTATTATCCCTCCTTGCTGTTCTGACGGTTCTTTACATCGCCAGTAATTGGGCAGTTGTCAGAGCATTCCGTGTAGGAGTTCGAATGAACAGTGCCCATGACGCGACGATTGGGAGGATCAGCGAACTCATTCGATGTAGGTCATCTCTGTCCATATCTATTTGCTTAACGATAGCACAGCTATCAAGTCCATCAAAGCCAGCGCCTCTGAAAACAAGCATTTATCCGATGTCCTCCGGTATCGCAACGCTTTTCTTGGCCTCTGGGCTGCCCAAAAGCGCTATCAAGCTCTCCTGAACAGTTTTTGGTACGTGAATGTCGTCATTGAGAAGCTAGCCTCACTATTTTCACAGGATGCTTTGTCCTGACCTGATCATATGCCTTTGCTTCTTTTTGTTCTTTGTCGTGCAAGGTGCCACGTTCGATCTCAGCGCCGCTATAGCAGTCAGTACTCTGATACGGCAGGTTCGTACTCACATCCCCGTCTACTATGCGCTAACGATGATAGCAGCTGTCGTTACCCCTCGGCGTTTTACCTGAAGCAATTAGTAAGTCCCTCACATAGCATTTGTTTGCCACTAACAGTAATGATGCTCACTGGTAGAGAATCTGAGCTATAGTACCTTGCTTCTGGAAAACTTGAAACGGTGCTAACGGTTTCAATAGTGAAGGCCAACTTAACCCGCATCGCAAAGTATCTTCAACAGACAGAGACGAAACCTCGAGACTGGGACGCCATTGGAGTGGATAAAGGCTTTCATCTTACGAACGCTTGGTTCCGTCCGACCTCGAATAGATCAAACAATGCTGAGAATACTCTTGAATTCCGGCTTCGTGATCTTACCTTTTCGCTCCAAGGAGAAGGCATTACTGTTATTACTGGTCCCAGTGGATCGGGTAAAACCTTTTTGCTGCTCGCTTTGTTGGGAGGTAAGCTATAGCGGTTTACTGCAGTGAGCTGACCACCGCATAATAGAATTGTCTTTATCGCAAGGTTCTGTCATACGACCAACCGGCGGTGTTGCTTACGTTGACCAACAACCTTGGTGCGCGTCAGGCACAATTAGAAGCCAGGTATGTTCTCATAACGACAATACTCGTTGGACTCTCATGTGGACGTACAGATCGTTTTTTATTCTCCATGGGACGAATCGAGGTATCGTGCAGTGGTGCGTTGTTGCATTTGTCCTGCTCTCCCATCTGAAAAGAGTGCGCCAGTTGGAAGCTTGCAACCTGGTGTCGGACATGGTATACACTACTTTCTCTTGAGCTCTTTTACTTATTGTTGATCATAGGCCCAAATGAAAGACGGTGACTTCACAGAAACTGGTGCCGGAAGTTCGACGCTGTCAGGTGGTCAACAAGTGAGCTAAACCGTTCTTGAATACATAAATCTTACACCTTCACAGGCAAGAATAGCAATCGCCCGAGCTCTCTATTCTTCTCATCGTTACATTTTTTTGGACGAACCACTTGCGGCCGTCGATAACGAAACAGCCCGTTATCTCCTCAAGTATTGTTTTCAAAGCCCTCTCATGGAAGGCAGAACGGTGGTGGTCACGACCCATAACCCTTCTGCTTTCCGACCTCTAGCAACTGCAGTGTTCAAGATGGACGGCGGACGAATGACTGGAGAAACTTGTCTAGCTCAGCCGCCTGCCCGAACATCGCAAACACCTTCTCCCCTTGGACGGCAATATTCCACTCCCGGGATCGAGAAGAATACTGTCCCTCTAACGTTCCCGGACCATCATGGCTCGGTCCCCGTGTACATAGCTTGGGTCTACGCTCGCGCAGTTGGTCCTCTCGCATGGGTCGTCACGATTTCTGGTATATTCGTTATACGTCAGCTTTATACTGAGGAAGGAAGCGTGTACAGCGCATGGTCGGATGGCAGAAATGCGTGGCACCTTTTCCAGCTGTTCTCTCTCTCCTTCCTCCGGCTCGTTGTTACTGTTAACAACATAGGTTTCTCTTACTGGGGCAGCCTACGGGCGAGCCGAAACCTCTTCGCGTCGGCAATTCGATCGCTGCTTTACGCTCCGCTACAGCTTCACTCAGAGATTGGCGCTGGAACCTTCCTTGCCCGCTTCACCGACTTCACTATTGTTGACAACCACATCGTGATCTCTTTAGGCCTCGTGTCAGTGTTATGTAGCTTCCCAACTTCCCAACTTACTAACAATACTGCAGCTTCAACAACGGCTCATACCTTTTAGGCCTCTTCAATGCGATATTCAAAGCGATGCCAATCTTGTGCTTGGCATGCCTGCCCACATTTTTGTACTGCTTTCGACTTTTGCGGCGCTACGTCAGATTGAGTCTGAAACTGAATCGATTGGAGGCGAAAAACCGTGCAAGGGTTCTTTCGCAGTTCACTGCAGCCCTGAGTGGCAACGTGGTCATCCGGGCATTCGAGAAAGAAGAAGCTTTGCTCGAGAATTTTCAGACAATGGTTGATGAATACTCCGCGCCAACTAGTTTCATGGTCGCCTTGGACAGATGGTTGCTGCTCCGTTACGAACTAGCGGGGAGGCTCCTCATTTTTGCGGTCACACTGTTGGCGTTTACGAATGGAGTTCCCCCGGCTCCGTTTGGTTTGCTTCTATTCCAGGACAGTGAATGAATGACTAACATGATTTGCATAGGGAATGCTCTATCTCAGGCAGTCGACCTTGTGTCTGGTCTCTACTGGCTGGCCAAAACCTGGTGTCTTTTCGCTTTGAACCTCACGGCTGTTCAGCGAATATCAGACTTGACGTCGCTTCAAAGAGAAGAAACACGCTCACCAATTCAAGTACCGTCAACATTCTTTCAGCCTTCTCCGTCATCACAGAGCGCCCTATTGCCCGTGACCATCACGTTCCGCAAAGTCACGGTTCGTTATCCCTCCAGTGGGCGAGCCGCTCTGTCGGATATCAATATCACGCTTTCTTCAGCCAGCTGTCATCGCATCGCTATTGTTGGGAGGACCGGAAGCGGAAAAAGCTCTTGCGTCAACGCTTTGATGCGATTTGTGGATTGGAACTCGGAGGGGAAGATCGAAATTGACGGATTGGATTTGAGACGTGTGCCTTTGGAGATTTTGAGGAAGAGTATCACATTTCTCACACAAGACTCGACTGGCACGCTAACGGAAGGAACTATTAAATCTGCTCTTGATGACGTTGGTGCTCATCATGATAAAGTCTGCTTTTCCCATATATGAAAGTAATTGGCATTAATGCTTAGAAGCAGGAAATACAACGAGCTCTGCATCTAGTTGGTTATCCCTTACGTGCCTCCTTGTCGGATCCAGTTTCTTCAGGCGGCTCAAATCTTAGCGCGGGAGAGAGACAGCTTCTCATCCTTGCAAGGTACGGTGCCCGCCTTTCTCTGCCTACCATGGGAGGTGACCGTCCATTAGGGCTTTATTGAACAAAAATCGCATTCTTATTCTGGACGAATCCTTCTCCTCACTTAGTGCTTCTGTCGAAGATACATTGCAGTCCATGCTAGCGACCGAGTTCGAACATAGTTTGATTATTTCCATCTCCCATAGGGTTCGAAGCATTCTCGGTGCGGTATTTGCTTCTTTTTGTCCTTAGCTGATAATTCTGCAGGTTATGATCGCGTACTTGTCCTCGATGCTGGAAGGTTGGTTGAAGATGACCATCCTAAAACTCTGCTAGAGGATCGTACCAGCCACTTCCGGAGACTGTGGGAAATGGGAGACATGGCTCAGAACACAACTGAACAGCTTTAGGAAATTTTTTCTTTGTTGTACTCAATTGAACGGAAAAGGTCCCTCTGTTTGTTTCGTCATTTACAATGGTCATGTAACATAGCTTGATTACCAGTCTACAAATTCGCAATGTAAACGTTCATTGTACCGTAGAGTAAGCGCGTTCTCCCACGTATCATACCACTCCCATCGAGCTATGTTCCCAAAACCGGGCAAAATACTATCCTGAACGTGGCGATATGGGATCAAATGAGTTCTCTCAGCTGGTTATGGCACCACTCCCACACTCGGTCCGCCAACTCCTCGTCAGTCGCTTTTGGATGTTGAGCTGTCCCCAAAGCAGGGTTTTCAGCTCCGACACGTAACCAGTGAAGGTAAATGTACCGGTTGGGAACAGTCGTCCGTACGGCCTTCCATACCAACCATTTGTCTTCAGGCCAACTTCCTGGGTGTCCAATGCGCAATAGAGTGGAGTCAGCGCTCCTTTTTCTGGAGGATCCATCATATATCGACGAACAAACTTCTGAATAGGATCCCCATGTCTCCAAAGTGGGGTGGCGATAATGCCAGGATGACAAGCCAGTGAGACAATCTTGGGATAGCGACGGGAAAGGGAGCGAGCGAAAAGAATGTTTCCGAGTTTAGATTGACCGTAGTCGCCTGCCATGCCTATGACGGGTACCAAGAACAGTAAGTATCACAAATCCTGAAAGTACGGAAAAGCAAAGACAAACGAAAAGGACGAGATCGTCCATATGTGCCTCTTTTTTTATCGTCCAAGGTGATACCTTCTTTCGGCGCCATCTGTAACAGAAGTCAGCTTCAGGATCCGTGGAAATTTGAGCAGTACCTGATTGGCGGCACTCGATAAATTCACGATCCTCACTCTGCCGGGCTCTTGAGCATCTGCCGTCTTTTCCATGAGTGGAAGAAGGGGAATAGTGAATACAAAGTGTCCAAGGACGTTTGTTCCCCATTGGAGTTCAAAACCGTCTGAGGTCTCTGAATGGAGAAGCATGAGGAAGAATTTTGGGAAAGTTAAGAAAGAACGCACTTGAGCCACCAGGTGGATTCATCACTCCCGCATTATTGATGAGCAGGTCGAGTCGAGATTCCTTGCTACATCCAAGGCGTTAGAGCTTTGTTTTGTGGTACTACTATAGCACTCGCGAAAGAAATTCCTCAGTCGCCTTCTTCACTGCCTCCAAGCTGCCCAAATCCAACTTCAAGAATAGCAACATGCTTTTCTCCTTGCCTGTTTCTTTCAACAGTCTGTTGATCGTCTTTTCACCTTTCTCCCGTGATCTGCCAGCTATGTATACCTTGGCTCCTTTTTGTACAAGCACCTGTGCGAGGCAAGAGAAGTCAGGCCTCAATTGTCAAACTTGCAACAAACAGAAAACAGACCCGTGCGATTTCTTCTCCTATTCCTCCACCATACCCGCCAGTGACGATGCACACCCTCCCTTCTTGAG
>MU271229.1:17848-89532 GCA_021432655.1 Atractiella rhizophila | reverse complement strand
TGTCTAGATCCGTTCTGTCTCAAAAAACAGCAGGAAAGAGAAATATTGACGCTCCCAATCACAGTGAACTGAACAAAATTAGACCTACTTCCGCTTTACTTCCTCCAAAATGAGCGCAATCCTTCCACGCCTGCACCGAGCTTGGTGCATTCACCCTCTCTTTTACTCTAGCTCTACGGCAGACTATATCCCGTTTCTCTGCATCTTCTCTATCGAACAGAACATCTAATACGGCGAGTGCCTCTAATGGGGAGGTGTTGAGCAGGCTGTGCGAAAGGGTTTGTAAGGTGCCTGTGGATAGTGCGGTGTAGTCTGTAGCGTGGGCTACAAGGGGCAGTAGCAGCAAGAGCAGCATCGTGCGTTGCTGTGTGCTATTGGTGGAATAAAGACAGGTCGAGGCAAGTCGTCGTTTCTGTGGAGTACACAAGAAAGTGCCACGTTGCGCTGATCGTGATTTGCAATTTCAAATTTTGGGCTACGTAGAGTCATTTCAGCCAATAACATGTATTAATCATTACTCATTTCAGCTTACTTATAACCTACAAATTCTTCTTTCTTTTCTGCCTAGCCTCAGTAATTTCTCCAAGAGCTTGTGCCTGTTTTCCTCCGCAATAAGGACCAATCACCACGTCGACCCTCTCCCTCTTCCAGAATCTCAACTAGCACTGGTCGCGATTTAATCCAGCTCCCTTTAACAATCACAGCCGCCTACGAAATTGACAGTGGTGACTATCTGATAAAGTGGGAGCGCTGAAAATGGGGACTGCAAGGTGCGAGACTCAATAAGAGTGTGGGTCTTGCACTTGCAGGGAAGGAAGTCGTGGCAATAAGTGAATGCTTATTAGGACGTGAACTTCTTGATATTTTCAAGCACGGCTTGTGCGACTTCCTTTCAAGCGATACCACTGACTTTCTCCTGCGTGATGTACGGCAAAAACGGGGTTTTTGGTATACAAGCCACGGGAACGTTATGATATGTGTCATTCCGTGTAATATCGAAAGAATGCATTGATAGAAGATCTGACAGATGTTATTGTAAATGCTGCTCAGCCAACCGCTCTGAGAAGTTCCCCGTATGTTCAGAACGTTCAGATCGTTCAGAAGTTGTTCGATCTTTGCTTTCTTGGCAGAATTGACACCCTGCGCTTCCATGATTTTCAGAGTTTGAAGACGTTCGAATCGGTTCGACACAATTTCTGTAATGAGAAAACAGGAAAAATGGCATTTTATTTATTCAGGAGTTCTTAAATTCCCAAACACCTTCACCCTTTCGGCCCCCCATTTTCCGTGCCACTTCCCCTCTCTTTAAAGCTGGATGGGAGGACGCTGAAGTTCAGATCCATCAGGTCAGCTTGTCGACATGGCCATCTCATCACTCCAATCAAACCAAT
This sequence comes from Atractiella rhizophila, assembly GCA_021432655.1. Lineage (NCBI taxonomy): Eukaryota > Fungi > Basidiomycota > Atractiellomycetes > Atractiellales > Hoehnelomycetaceae > Atractiella > Atractiella rhizophila. The sequence continues at coordinate 88,141 of MU271229.1, read as the reverse complement.
CTGGCGTCAGAACCCTTTCTTTTACCCCTGCCTCACGCAAAGATAATAGCTGATATTTTCCTACCCTTCAGGACGCGGGTCCTTCCACAGTCGACCCAAAATAGGTGAGTGCTTCGTCGTACAGGCCTTGCTTGAGATAGATATTTGAAATGTGCAATTGTGACTGTACCCAATCGAATGGTTAGTGCCATTCATTTGTCCATCTTTGCGCACAATCACAACGGTTGTTGAAGCACAGCCAAGGCACGGAATCATTGCATGCAAATCAAACCGCAAGGACGAATGTCTAGATCCGTTCTGTCTCAAAACAGCAGGAAGAGAAATATTTGACACTCCCAATCACAGTGAATCGAACAAAATTACACCTACTTCCGATTTACTTCCCCCAAAATGAGCGCAATCCTTCCACGCCTGCACCGCGCTGGGTGCATTCACCCTCTCTTTTACTCTAGCTCTACGGCAGACTACGTCTCGTTTCTCTGCATCTTCTCTATCGAACAGAACGTCTAATACGGCGAGTGCCTCTAATGGGGAGGTGTTGAGCAGGCTGTGCGAAAGGGTTTGTAAGGTGCCTGTAGAGAGTGTGGTGTAGTCTGTAGCGTGAGCTACAAGGGGGAGTAGCAGCAAGAGCAGCATAGTGCGTTGCTGTATGCTATTGGTGGAATAAAGACAGGTCCAGGCAAGTCGTCGTTTCTGGAGAGCACACAAGAAAGTGCCACGTTGCGCGGATCGTGCTTTGCAATTTCAAATTTTGGACTACATAGAGTCATTTCCCCCAACAACATTAAAGTCAAGTCAATGTATTAATCATTACTCATTTCTTCTTGCTTATGTCTGAATCACCTACAAATTCTTCTTTCCGTTCTACCTAGCCTCAGTAATTTCTGCAGAGCTTGTGCCTGTTTTCCTCCGCAATAAGGACCAGTCACCAACAATTGACCCTCTCCCTCTTCCAGCCGAGCATTGGTCGCGATTTAATCCAGCTCCTTTAGCAATCACAGCCATCTACGGAGGTAACAGTGGTGACTATCTGATAAAAGTGGGAGTGCTGAAAAAGGGTAGTACAAAGTGCGAGACTCACTAAGAGCGTGGGTCTTGCACTTGCAGGGCAGGAAGTCGTGGCAGTGAGTGAATGCTTATTAGGACGTGAACTTTCTTGATCTTCTCAAACACGGCTTGTGCGACTTCCTTTCAAGCAATACCATCGACTTTCTCCTGCGTGATGTAAAGCAAAAACGGTTTTTTTTGGTATACAAGCACGGGAACGCTATGATATGTGTCATTCCGTGTAATATCGAAAGAATGCATTGATAGAAGATCTGACAGGTTGTGTAAATGCTGTTCAGCCGACCACCATGAGAAGTTCCCAGTATGTTCAGAACATTCAGACGTTCAGAAGCTGTTCGATCTTTGCTTTCTTGGCAGAATTGACACCCTGCGCTTCCATGATTTTCAGAGTTTGAAGACGTTCGAATCGGTTCGACGCAATTTCTGTAATGAGAAAACAGGAAAAATGGCATTTTATTTATTCAGGAGTTCTCAAATTCCCAAACACCTACACCCTTTCGGCCCCCCATTTTCAATGCCACTTCCCCTCTCTTTAAAGCTGGATGGGAGGACGCAGATGTTCAGATCCACCAGGTCAGCTTGTCGATATGGCCATCTCATCACTCCAATCAAACCAATCTGGCGTCAGAACCCTTTCTTTTGCCCCTGCCTCACGCAAAGATAATAGCTGATATTTTCCTACCCTTCAGGACGCGGGTCCTTCCACAGTCGACCCAAAACCCAATCAAATGACGAACAATACTGCTTTGGCAGACTTTGCACCACCGCCCTCACACCCGAAAGACAATTCAGGTGCAATGAAGAGCCCAAAATCGGCGCACTTCGATATGCCATCTCCTCCTGAAAATGTTGGAGATTTTACTAGCGAGAAGGTGTCGAAATGGCCCTCTCATAGTAGAAGCGCAACTGGCTTCACGAGCACTGGAAGCATGACTTCGTCGACGCAAAGGAGCAGTGTTGCTGGACATGTCGGGACGATGGGGACCGGGAGCGTGGTTATTGAACACGACGGTAGGATCAGTTATGACAAGATGAAACAGGATATGAAGGACATCAAAAAGTCTGTCTTCTCACTTCGCTCTGCTTTTCACAATCATCACTCGACAGACTAGCTAATCTCTAGCGTGATGGCGATAGGTACGACAAGCAACTCAGTCTAGAAGCTAAAGGTGATAAGAAAGCGCTCAAGGCGGCCATGAAAGAAGTTCACAAGAGCATGAAAGACGAACAGAAGGCTGCTAAGGTGGGCGGCAATGTTCATTTGCCTTCCCTACTCTCTCTACCTTCAGTCCAAACTGAATCTAGAGGACAGATGAAAGCGAAGGCAATGAAAGCACTGGACAAAGCTGTGAAGGAGGAATATAAAGCAAATCAGGCTCTGATTAAAGCTACAACTGATCATAACAAGGCGGCAGCTACTTTGGATGCCTGTAAAACTAGTCTTGACGTGCGTATGGTCCAGTTTATGTTTTCTATAAAATGGACCACTGAGAACCGTGATGGATGTTAGTTGAATACGACCCACCATTCGAAGGTCGAGGCCGATCGCGACGACAAAGTTGCGGCTTTGGATAGGATGTGGAACAAGAAGCAACTGCATGAGGTTAGCTCCCTCTATACTCTTCCCTTTCTATAGTGAGGTACTGATGGATTGGGAGCCGAGTAGGCGGAAAGGGCTAACAGGCGGGCAGCATCAATGCGCGGTCGCACTGCGAGTGTTGCGTAACAAGAGTTTCAAATTAGGTCTCTGAAGAGTGTGACCGATTGGGAGCTTGTGGCTCCTGAAATTGTGAATTCTGGATTCTCTCTTAATGTAACGTGTGTTGTGGTTCTCTGGATATGTGTGCCTAAATGTATCACTGTGCTTCAAGTTCAAGGGTTGACAGCAGAATACTATTCCTCTTGGTTTCATATAACTGGTGCCAAATGTGTATCCGCGCACTTGGTTTGGATCACCGAAATTTGGCTAAATCAAGTTCAGAGGAGACCAGGCATTAAGCACACTGCATAAGGTACCATCTTCAACTTTTCATTACTATATTTATCAGTATACTCAACTTGCAGCCAGGGGTTTGTGCTAACCAGAAGGAGCATCCTCAGTTGAAGCGAGTTGAAACTACAAAGAACAAGGAACTGTAACGAGCGGAAAAAAACTGCAAAGAAAGACAGCTCCAATCTAAGATCTAATCAAAACTCAAAGGGAGGATTCCATGATCAGCCAAGACTTTTCAGCAATAGTGGTCGACAGTTCCCTAAATCAAGAAGCGCCTTCAAATTTGGAAATATGCGTTTATCGTTTGGCGTAACGCTGGTACATCAATCGTTAAAAGGTCCTTACAGTAATTGGGTGAGTGATGAGACGTACCAGGAATGTGGAAGCCACCACAGTCACCACCGCATTGAACAGGGTGTAAACCTAGGAAAGCAAGAGTAAATCACCAACCGGATGGTAGTCAAGTTACTGGCAGACGCACCACTAAGAATCCAAAGTTCCTATACCTATCACCGAAGCTAATCTGGAGAGGGGTATAGAACTTGAAAGATACATTCAGGCACTGCAGAAAGTCAGGTTGTGAACGCGTACCTCGTCTCCCACCCTGATAGGGCAGTAAGCGCACGCTGAGATTGCCGTGGGATTCGCGAGGTAACCAGCAGTGGCGTTCACAAATGGCCCAGCCCATTGATCGCAAGTTTGGCCAGTTGGAGGTCAAACACAAAGAGTTCCGATTCGTTGCATGTGATCTCCAAGCCCTGTGGCAAACACGTTAGGGATAGCCCTCCTTTAATGAAAATAGGCACGGACATGAAGCTCGTTCGATACCAATCCGCCAATAAGGTAGGTCAATGGGTCGACATGATATAGCCCTGTTGAATCGCATGAGGGATAAAATAGAAGGGAAGAAGACTGCTTACAAGATCTCCAGAACTTCGGCATCTGAGGATACGGTATAGTAACCTAGTCCGCTCATGAGCAAGATATTGATGCCGGGAGGAGAGGCACTCACGTACACCAGCGAATAGGGAAGTGATAATCAAGAGGAAGGGATTGACCATGGCTGCGATGAAGATGGACGGAGAGAGAGCCGCAATCGCTTGGCCTATAGTTACGGCCCACAACTCGATTATCATGATGAGGAGGAAGGCGTAACCAGCACGATCGCTTGAGGTGTCAAAGCCCGTGGGGTAGTACAGGAAAATGAAGAATGCCACTCCACACAGGAGGGAATATGGCAGCTCGGCAATCAGTTGGGAGATAGAGAAAACGGTGGGGGAGTACATCTTGCTGCTGGCTTCTCGAATAAATACCTGACGAGCCATGATGAAAGTGGGTTCGATTTGTGATATGATGATGGCTGTGTCAAAGATGGTCAGACGGGGTGGAGCCTGAAGAGGTCAAGCGACGAACCAGGCATAACGGTGACGATAAACAGTGCGAAAACTCTGTATTGAAGTCCAACGTAATTTGCCGGCACGTTAAGGAACGTAAGTCCCGTGAGGAGCGCGATGACAACCTAAATATCACACGATTAAGCATCAGGATGAGCGCCATCGTGAACTTACATGTGCAAAGAGGCGAGTGAAGACATAATCTGGAGATCTCCACAGGCTGCGGTTCGTTCGTTCGATGACGACCTTGAATTGCTGTTTGTAGCACCATTTAGTGAGCGACTGTTTGGGCAAGCACAAACATACTGTAGACCAAGGTGCGGCATATTCCAGTATCTTCTCATCAGAAACATCTGGCGCTGCAGAAGCCGCCTTCTTAATGTCCTCGATCTCTCGTTTGACCTGTTGGAACTCTTCAGTGTCTCGCCATCTATCTCCCCAGTCCTTGTTTCCGATACGTTTTTGGGATCCAGCTCCTGCACTCCGAAATATATGTGAGACCTCCATGAATAAGAACCGAAGGTGGACAACGGACCAATAGCATCCAACATAAATTCTGCCGGATTCGCGTTTGGTGGACATTTGGCACCATTCTTCGCGAAGTAATCTCTAAGTATTTGGGAGTCTTTGCCAATTGGACCGAAGTACACGCAATTTCCGCCACCTTTCAGGAGAAGCAGACGATCGAAGTGCTCGAAGAGGAGCGCATTGGGTTGATGGATCGTGCAGAGGATACTTTGTCCTGCAGCCGCGAGTTTGCGAAGGAATCGAACGATATTGTAAGCAGATTGGCCCTTCATCCAAGTTCAATAGGCGCGCGCCGCTTGAATAAGACACCTACGTCGAGACCAGAAGTAGGCTCGTCCAAAAACAGGAGGAGCTGAGGTTTGGCTGCCAACTCAACACCAATTGTAAGACGTTTCCTTGCTTCCACTCCCAAACCGAAACCGGGGAAACCAATCATGGAGTCTGCGAGGTCTTCCATCTCAAGCAGCTGGATAATCTCTTCGCAATACGCATCCTTTTCTTCCTTCGACACGTGGGCTGGTTGACGAAGATAAGCCGAAAATCTGAAAGCTTCCCTGACGGTGGAAGTGTATTGATGCGTGTCCAGTTGCTCGACGTCTGGACCATTCTTCAGTGGCAGGCTACGAACGGTGAGGAAGACGCACAGGCAGTTCCTCGTTGGAAATCCTTTCCAAACTTTCTTCCATTGACCAGAATGTCCCCACCAATAACGCCAATTGTCTTGCGGTCTGACAACTGCGTAGACATGCAGTTCATCAGCCTCCTCTCAGCCGGCATGGTAAAAAGTATGACGAACCACGTCGAGGAGGGTGGTTTTACCGGCTCCAGAAGCGCCCATAAGTGCTGTTAGAGTGCCAGGCTTGACATAACCGTAGACTTCATTCAGTAATCTCTTCTTTCCCCTATAGGCTCCCGTTATACACTGTCAGCGTGAAGTTGGGACTGCATACCCAGCTACAGGGACATCGTAAACAAGCTTTTCCCACGTAAATGGGACTCGTTTTGTCGTGAGAGCTGAAAGATCCTGTGTTCTCTTCCCGCTCCTAAAATCTGCCTTGTTCGCTTGTAGGCGCTCGTTAAGTTCTTTCAGTTCCTTCGACCGCCATCAGGTTCTGAGATAGAAGAGTGGGAGCGACATGCTTTGTTCTCCTTTTTGTAGACTTGAATAGCAGGCATTCCTTGACCAAGTCTGAGATAGGTTGCGGCAAGCTGAGGCGCAAGAATGAGATTTCGTTTGCTTAAATGCGTGAGATGACGTACGCATTGGAGGGTAAGGAAAAGGATGAAGTAAGCAACAAGGAATCCGAAGTTCCTCCAAGCCACCCCAGTCTGGTACTGGAATGCAGCAGAGATGTAGTCTCCTCCACGCACGAACGGCTGCGCTGGGCGAGCACCTATGGTGGAATGGTTAATGGCAATAATACCCAGAAAGGAGAGCACCCACCAGCCAAAGTGCAGACTTGATTTGGGCCAAGATCATTGGGATAACTGTCAACGACGCCAGGCACGTTACGTGGTATGATATTACTGCCGACACATAGTAGTTCAAGGCCCCCGAATTCGTTAGACATGAGTCCTTGGAACCCCCAATTCACAGGGTTGGCGTAGTACCTATACATCGTCGAAGTTAGAGGTTGTGCAGGCATTTGTTAAAAATACTTACAGCCAGAACAGCTAGTTTTGCGTTCGGAACACTGTCAGCTCTGTCTGCGGAAAAATACATGTAGAAGGCGCACCCATCGCTTCATGCTGAAGACGGGGATAAGATACCCGGAATAGAGGACCATAGCGGAAACGAGTGCGGCAGCAAAGCGAGCGGCGACATCATACGAGATGCAGCAGGCACCGAGTAATCTGAAGAACGAGGCAAGGGCGAGGAACCCCATAAAAACCAAAGCCAGGAACGTGAAGAATGCGCCAGCAGTTGCCTTCAGGCCAGTCATCCAGTAAAGGATTAAGGAGAAGGAGAGTATCTATTCACAAATCAACAAAGATACGGAGGTAGCTGCCGACGTACCTGGAAGAAGTTGATTCTATCATCATGTTCAGCTTAGCATTCACTGGGAGGGTCAACAGAGGCTCACGGGATATCAGCCAGAGTGGAAGCGATTGACAAAGCCGCTGGCCGGTAAAAAGCGAAACCACGATGCTTCCATAGAATGGGACGACCCATCATTTGAGTAGGGAGTTCATTGAAGGCGTTGAAAGCGTTCAGGAGCAGAGCCAAGAAAAGAACGCCACCGCGAGTGAAGGCGCCAGCTGAAGTCTCAGGAAGGTTGAGGTAGACGGAACCGGTAATGATGGCAGCTATGACACTGGTGATGTAAGCCACAGAAAGCCCTAAACCAACGTTGTCAGAATTGCAATCAAAAAATGACAAATATATACCGAGAGTATCTTGAATACGAAGCCGAAATTGTCTGACGGTCAAGGCCCATATCTGATCCAAGAACGAGACCTGGTATGGGCTCTTCCCAGAGAGAACGAGCGGCTGTTTTTCGACTTTATGAAGGAACCTAAGTTCCTTTTCAAATTGGGGAAGTGCCCTGTCTACTTCTTCCTTGTACTCTCGCATATCCTCCATCAACTCCCTGTTGTAGGAGCTCTTGAGGAACGCCTCTTCCAGCTGTTCCGGAGTAGATGGCACACTAGAAGCGTCCTTGCCGTCTTGGAACCGACGTTCGTTAGGGTCAGTGCAACCTGTGAGGTAATCGGCAGTAGTTTGGCGAGGAAGATCTGCGAAACCAAGAGATACGAAGTATGCTCGAGCCTCTGCTGCTGGACCGTAGAAGGCGCATCGTCCGTCTGGGAATACGTTCAGCAAATTGCGATGAAAGGCAACGGAATTTACCATCTATGACCAGAACTTTGTCAAATTGCTCGTAGATACCTTCACCCGCTTGATAAAGCGAAACGAAGGTTGTTCCTTCGAACACATCTGTCATCACTCTCAAGGACTTAGCGTAATCCAGAGCGGTAGAAGCGTCAAGACCACTGCATAAGCCGTCAGTCCCTAGTAATAGCAGGAATGAGCCACGAACCGGGTCGAATTGTCCCAAGACATTACAATCGCTCTAGTAATCATCATTTCCGCAATGGACACCCTCTTTCTCTCTCCTCCGGAGACGCCTCTCACGAACTCATTTCCAACGAGAGTATTCTTCGTGTGGGGGATACCCAACATCTTGAGAAGATATTCAACCACCTTGGTCCTGAACGCTGCGCGGGATTTCTCGTCCGCGAGACGCAGTTGATGAGGAGGTGTTTTGTTCTTCAAGGCAAACTCCAACGTCTGCTGGACCGTCAAGGTAGGCAAATGAATCTCGTCCTCGGGGCAGTAAACGACCTCCCCTTCATATCTTCCATGCCTCCCAAAGTTCTCAGCTGCCAAACCGCCGTAGGTCACGTCTCCTTCGACGCTCAGATAACCAACGCGTTGATTGGATATATTCTGTGACAATTTTGAGCAACGGCCAGCAATGCGCTGAAGGCGTACCTTTAAGAACGTTGTGCATCCACTGCCAGGTCTACCGAGCACCAGACACATTTCTCCCGGTCTCAAATACCCATTGAAGTTGTGAATAAGGGTTTTCGTCTACGTGATCTTTAGTATCATAGGGCGGAAGCGAGAGAGACTCACCTTAGGAGCAAATTTCGGGAGCCTCATTATTAGTGGAAGAACAGGGGAGAGGAAGAACTCGATGATAGCATTGGGGAAGGTCCTGATATTGATCTGTTTTGTTCTCAGTTTGATTGTGCGGGGAAAATAAGACACAGCACCTTGATGCCTCCGGCTCCCTTCACAGTCAAGTTTTGCCAGACGACACCCAACTTCCTCGCGCCAGAACCAATAAACTTTTCATCTCCGCCACCATCCACGCCCAACTCCAAATCGCCTGTCTTCATCTTCTTCGCCCTCTCCCTCTTCACCTCCTCCAGCACCGCATCTCTCCTTTCCTTATCGCCCTTCAAAAATTCGAGCAGATTGAACTCGTCCTCGTCGTCTTCACCACCTTCGAATGCGGGCGTACCGCCGTCTTCAAGCTGCGTGCTCTTTCTTGTGGTTTGTTGTCGGAGGTCTTCTTGTAAGGCGGCGAGCTCAGCCTTTGCATCACCGCTCGAGAGAGGGCGCTCAGAGAGAGATAACTCTGGGGTCGGGACCCTTGTATGGTGGTCCGAGTCAACTGGTGTGCAATAATCAGTACTTTCCTTTCAACCAGAGAAAGTAAAGCGACGAATATCTTACTTGAGTCCGCCATGGTGACAGATCAGTCGTAACGTCTATTAGATTGGTTGAAGCGTCAAGTGGATAATAAAGTGTTGTAACAAAGAGATTTGGGAATGGGCACTCCTCTCCTCGCGCTCAGTTTTATACACCACGGGGACGGTATCTGGATAAAGTCGCGCAAGCGTCACGGCCAGGTCTTCATTACACACTGGAATAGCTTGAATTCTCCAATGCATACGCGCTAAAAGTGGCCGTCGGGAGTGAGCGTTTCCCCCGAGCGTCCAACTCGCCTCGCCTCAAAATTACGCTCGCTGGAGGGGACGACATTCAACTTGAAGTTCCCGCCGCGACGGTAAGGGAGTTGGTCATTGTCGGTAACGTCAGAAACAAAGCGAACTTTATTTTCCGCCATTACCACTACCCGCCGGAAAAAGGAAGGGTGTGTCATTCCCGGTCTGGAATGGCTTCCGGCGCCAGATGTCATCACCACGATAAACGATAAATATCTGGGCTGGGCTGTAGACAAGGCACTCTTGCATCCGCAATCATGCCTGAGCAATGACGCTTGCTCCATCGCAGAATCGCACCACCCTCAGCTGCCATCCACAATCTTCAGCCCATCCGCACGGTGCGGACCGCCGCTTTGATTATGTTATCCAGCAGGCTCAAGAGGCAACATTATTTTGGTCCAACCTCACGCGGAACGCTTTCCAGTCCTGCTGGTGAGGAAATAACACTTCTTCATCTAATGGATGAATGGCGCCCAACGCTGCTCTTGAACGAACATCGATGGTCGAAGATCGAAGACCGGTACCCTCACACTCTTGGGCTTCCAACAGCTCATCGACTACAAGTATCTCCACGCACAATTTCGGTCGCGCTCGGTCGTGTGGAGCTGGGGACGAGGGATGCATTATAAAATTGCAAGCAACTGAATATAGAATGTTTTTGCATGCAGTGCGTGCTCTACTAATTTGTGTCACTTACGGGTTAGGCCACGTCCTAACGATCATATCCATACGCCCAGTTGTTCCATGACAGAATAGGCAATCAATATTCTCAACTGCTACAATTGGTGTTTTTGGCGAATTTTTGGAAAAATTTCAGCAGAGCAGCATGTAGACGTTTTCTGTCTTATATCCATTGAATCTAAACATGCCGTCCACGACTCTGGTGGTTCTATCGGTTTTTCGACAGAAAGAGACATGCAAGCAATGGCTCACGAGAGAACGAAAATATAAATGACCCAATCGGAACCTAAAACATTGAAAGTCCCGCATTCTCTCACACCTGTAACACACAATTACCGGAAGGGTGTAATTAAGCATCAGGTTTGTGTCAGGGTAAGAGGTCCATAGCTTTGCGTCAACCTCGCACGATAGACAGTGCCATCAAGCTTGAGAGAACTCGACGCTTCTATTCCAGAATTTAACTGGCGGAAGCACACACCTCACGAATTGTCATTCTCATCCACTCCCATTCCTCTTGTGCTCCTCAGCAATCCTCTCATCCTCTCAGCCTCAGTCCATCTGATCCACCAACCAAGCTGAGGCTGAGACCACAACAAGAAAAGAGAGTAATCCGCAGTAAATAGGGTTAGGGGTCTAATTCGCGTGAGGACGATCATCAAAACAACTTGCCCTTTCCTCCCTTCCCTTCCCTTTCCCATACCATCGCCATCGCGCTTCCCTCACATCGATACATCACGTCGCATTGCACCAGCATAGCATCTTCATTCACGTCCTCATTAGCATCACACAAACAACAGCAAGCACAACAAGGAATGCCATCCCTCCTCTCGCCCCCTCCGCCGTCACCCAACAAGCTCCAGAAGAAGCGATCAGCCGAGTCCACGCGTAACTGGTTCGGAAAATCGAGCAGCACCTCTTCCACCGCCGGCTCGGCTTCTTCCACGCCGTCCACCTCGTCCGCGCACTCCCATCAGTCCCATCGCTCTCACCAACGAAATGCGTCCGTAGTCACAGCCGGCAGTGGGAGTGTGGTTGGGGTTGGGATTGGGAGTGGGATTCCGCGGCCGAAGAGCGCGTATTCGGCCAGTGGGAGCTACGAAGGGAGCGTGGGCAGTTATGGCAGTTATGGTGCGAGTTATGGAAGCGAAAGAGGTGTTAAAGCTGGGAAGGGTGCGAAGAAGGACAAGGTACAAGAGGAGGCGAATAACTCGTTGGATTCTATCGAAACGGCAGGGATAGGAACTATCCGTAGACATCCCAATCCGCAACCTCATGCTTATTCACATCCGCATCCACATCCACCTCACCCACAGAGACAGTTGACCGCGTCAACCTCGAGCACGACTGTGACCCAAGGTACTGTCAGCACCTCGAGGAGTGGGAGCTTGAAGTATGGAGAGAGGTATAAGAAGGTCAGACCGCTCTTCTGCGATGTTGTTGTCGAGGGAATGAGGGTTGGAGACGGCGGGTGGGAAATTCCTGATGGTCCGTCTTTCTTTCCTGTACTAGAGTGAGGGTAGAGTCGTACAAAATACTATGAGACTCCTCGCTCTCCCCTTTGAAATTCCCAACCAATGTACTGATCATCCATGTTCAACCTTGGAACAGCCACATCGCTTCTTCTCCCTTACCTCGGCTCCTCCCTCCCTCCCCTGCGCCGACTCTCCCGCGCGCTCTCCTCTCATCCCCTTCCTTCCTCCCTCTCCTCTATGCCCCAAAAAACGGCAAGACACAACCCACAAGCCCTCTCCTCTCGACTTCGAGAGCTGGTTGATACCGAACGAAGCTACGTAAGGCGACTGGGGGTATTATGGCATGTACGTTTTCTTCTCTTATCGCGTCGGTTCATATGTGATGGAAAAGCTGATTGTCTTGGGTACAGAACTACGCGCTTCCACTACGGACTTTTGCAAAGGACAAGAACTCGTTGATCATACCCCCTTTCGAGGCTAGGGTCCTGTTTGGGAACGTGGAGGCGTTGTTGGGTCTCAATGAGCAGTTCCTGGGTGTTTTGGAAGGAATGAGGGTTGGAGAAGAGGTGGAGCGGGGAGCGGGAGTGGAATGGGCCGGGATAATTAAGGATTGGGTAAGCTTCTCTTCCACCCTTGAAGAGAGTCAAGATCGAACACAAAATGTAAATGATGACAGATGTCGAGGTTCTCAGTCCCCTACACGTCTTATCTGTCCTCCTATCCACAAGCGAAAGGCATAGAGAACTCCCTCATGGCAACGACGTCCCAGTGGAGGAGCGGATTCAGTAGGTTTTGTGAGAAGACGAAGATGCAGACGTCGGGGAATGGAGCGGGAGGTATTGGGAATGTGGGATTGCGAGAACTGTTGATGGAGCCCATTCAGAGGATTCCTAGATATAGATTGCTGATGGACGGTATGTCTCTTTCCTTCTCAAGCCGCTGAAGTAAGTGCCGATGTGCCCTTTGGTTGGGTGATTAGAGATGCTTAAACACCTCGATCCGCATGATTCTAGAAGGAGAGAGCTGGAGGACGCGATTGAAATCGCCACCAAGATTGCGAACTGTGATTTGGACGAGGAAACTTTCAGAGCGAATTGTATGACCATGTTACAAAGGAATATCGAGGATTGTCCGGTACGTCTTCCTCCTATCCCTGTTGACCATTGAATGGTTCGAAGCGATTCCTGACAATTGCGGTCAATACAGGCGGACCTCATCTCAAATTCGCGCTCATTCATCGACTGCATAGACCTAGCCGACCTCCCATTACCTTCCTCTTCCGTCCCCTTCCCCTCCCCCTCCCTCTCCTCCACCATCGGCTCCACATCCTCACACTCTCACTCACACGGTTCCTCCCTCTCCGCCTCTCACTCCGGAGGGAACGTGGTGAACAACGTGCTTCATTGCACCCTCTTCCTCTTCACCGATAAACTTCTCATCGTCAAACGGAACACGACTTCGAATCTTACCGGTCGCGCTTTGGCTGGATTGGAGGATTTCAATTCTTCAGGTGGAGCGCCGGAGAGCCCGAGGAAGAGGGAAGGTGGAGGAAAGAAGAGCGCGGCGCTCAAGTTAAAGGGAGTGTTGGAGTTGACGGATGTGACCGCAGTAGATAAGGATGGGGATGGTTCGTTTCCCTCTATCATTCATTCCGCTATCATGGATATGTGCTGATATGACGTTGGGAGGATAGAGCTGGCTTTCTATTTCTCCCCTCCTCCTTACGACTCATCCGAGAGGTGGAACGGCCGTCCGCATCGTCAGTACGCCGTCATACCCACAACCAACCTCCTCTCTGCTACGACCAATACCCCAGAAACCTTAGCGTACGAGAAGCGTCGATTCCTGCACAACCTTTGGCGCGCACAAGCTCTCCTTAAAACGAAAGACGCTCGTTCCGCCGGTCTCATGCTTGAAGTCGAAGATCGCTCTCACGGGCATGGAAAGTCGAGTGGGAGAGATAACGGGAAGGAAGGCAGCAGTTTAAGCTCTGAGCGTGTCACGACCGCTTTCTGGAACGTTTATGAGAAGAAACAATACTTGGGAGAGTCGAGGAAGGGGAAGATGGTCCTTCAAATCGATCCGAGGAACGAGGCGGATGAGATTGGTTTTGGCATGGAGGGTGGGATGGGACCGTTCGCGGTTGCGAGAGCGCACAGTGAGAGAAATGGGAAGTGGATGTACGTTCTCTGTCAACAAGATCATTTCAGTGCTGTCGTTAATGGGCGTTCGGCAGGCTCTCGATTCGATTAAGGGGGATGCAAGGACCTCCTGGCGAGGATCAGCTGGTGACTTCTGGTATCATCCCCATGATGATTCAAACTTGTGGGTTCTTCTGCCACATTTGTCTGCAATCCTGTTGAATTAGGTATCTGTAGTGCAACAACTTGGCCTCCACGATGTCCCTCCACGCTTTCCAGCTCTACCGACCCATCCCCCGCCTGAGCAACCCATCACTCCCACCGTCCGCACCCGTTCCAATACCTTTGGTCTCGACAGCATTTCGCGCAACCTCCTCTCACGCGATGTGTTTGGAAGCATCACTAGCAGTCACAAACGAACGCAGTCTACGATTACAAAGACATCCGGCGTTGAGAGTCGGTCTATCTTATCGAATAGTGTTAGTGGTTCTACGACAGCCACGTCCCTGATGGAAGACGGATCGATGTTACGCCGCCATTTGCCACCGACCAAAAGCCAGCTATCGCAGGTCTGGAGCAACCATATTGCCTCGAAGTCTACGCCTCAACTTGAGGGCTCCATCAACGAGGATCCCGACAAAACGATTTCTGCTGCTGATTCTGATGAGGACACGATGATGGAGCTCGTAACTGAGCCTTCTAAGGGCAAGCGGCGTCGACCATCAAGCGTACCTCCACCGTGCACGGATCGTCGTCCCATGTCTCCAACTGACGAACTCGTGCCTCCCACATCCATCTATCTCTCGCGACCCGAGAGAAGGGGGCCCATTGGCCCTCGAGAGCCGTCTCCGTCACCTGTCCCTCCTCCAGGGTCTGATGAAGAAGATGAGGGAGAGGATACCACTCCTGACGGTCCTGAGTCCACTTCATTCACTTCCGAGCCTGACGAAATGACCGTCGAGGAACAACCTCTGCGTCCTTCCACTCCTCCCCCCTCCACTTCTCCACCGCGGATAGCGAAACGTCCACTTCCCGACCCAACTTCCCCTCGCTCTCTTCCACCCGCTGCTAAACGACCTGCATTAGACGATTTAGGAGCTGGTAATACAGAACCTAGCGCGCCGCAGAGGAAGGTGTCGCCTCTGAGACGATCCACCTTTCGGAAAGAGAGGACTGTGCCTTTATTGGAAGCGGAAGGGGAAAGGAGGAGCAGTGCTGATGAGCGCATGGATGTTGATCGTGCTGGTGCTCTGCAACGATCGAGAAGTCCTCCGGTATGTACCTTTTTATGACTAACCACGCCTGATGCAGAGCAATGTGGCAGGCCCTCCTTCCCTCTGCGATGCATGTCGACTCTCAACCCGTAGATCGACTGCTCAGTTCTCGCAGTCCGGTATGTCCAAATGTCGTCCAATTTTCGAGCTAACATGAGTGTAGCCTCCGATACCCACTGGAAAAGGAAGGGTGGATGCCCTTCGTTCGAGTCTGATGAGGAAGATTGCAGAAGAACAAACCTCTCCAAGGACAGCCAGTACAGGCTTGACACGGTCACCATCAACGCTTAACATGATTGTAGGCATTTTGACTACGTTGCTGGTGCATATCTGATGTTGCATGCAGAACAAATTCGAGCCCATTGAGCGAATACGAAGTCCGCCAGTCCTGTCGCGATTGCGGGAGGAGGATGGAGGCGAATGGCAGAGGCGGTATGAAAAAGCAGAAGAGAGGTGCTTGGAGCTTCAACGGACTGTAGAGTCCCTTCGTGCAGAGAAGGATGAGGTTTGCATCTCCCATGTCCGCTGCTGAAGGAGTTGGGCTGACCATTTTGCTTCATTGCAGTATGCGAGGGAAGTTGAACGAGTGACAGAGCATTCGAAGCAGCTTACAGGGCAATTGGGAACGCTCAGCGGCATGTATCGACATCTCCAAGAGGAGAATCAGGAGCTCCAGGCTGAGAACCAAGCTATGATAGATGTCCGTGTTTTGTCCTTACCTGGACTTTGCTAACTAGAACGCTGGTCCATAATTAGACGTTTAATGAGGAACTAGAGACGCTCGCTCAAGACATCGATCTCCCGCCCGAGGATGGGAGAAGCAGACTGCTCGAAGATCTTCAACAGGTGACCTCGACTCGGAACGCACTAGAACTGGACAATCAGTACGTCCATCCTCCCCTGCTCTCTTCTCAGATTCTTCCTGACTAGACTGCGCGCAGAAAATTAAGGCAAGAGCTACGGATTCGCCGAGGATGGGAAGCCATTTTGAAAGCTAACAATTTACTGCCTTCTGATATCAATTAGTCTGTACCTCGCTACACGATCGATACACGCCTGCCTCCCTTCGTCTTTACTTGTAAATAGCTTCTTGTAATTTGCTCCCAATACACTCTAGGGAGTTTACTTCCCGACCATCTCTGATTGGTAATAGAGAGACAATAAAGACTCTTTCAGGTCTTGATGAACGACGAGGATCTTACCTCCACTTTTCCAGTCGATGCAGCATCTCGCCGTCATCGTCCAGAGGCTAAGTGTTATTAGTGCCCTTAATCTTCCCGTCGTTCCATCGTGCCTTTCCAACACTAACTGAAGCGGTTAAATCGCCTGTTTCTATTGCCTTCTATTGCCTTCTAGAACCACAATCGAATTGCAAACGCCCAACTTGAACCGTGCAACATCCGTCCACCTCCTTCAATCGGAAGGCGAGGGGCGGGATCAGTCGGGAGACAACAATGACTGAATTCATTCAGTCAATCTGGAGTTCCGTCGAGGTCGGATGGCCGTCCCTGTTGGAGTTGTCGCGAGGCGCAAATTGAGCCTTTCGAGATGTGTATTGTCATTCAGTCATACTGGGATTGTTCCAAGGAGCAGCCTCGCTTATAGCGCTTTTGTCGGGACTGCCATAAGCCGGAGAAGAAAGGTCCCGCACTCTCCCTTCCCGACGTGATGGATGAAGATCTAACTGTGTGCGGGATGGCATGCTTATGGGTGAAAGAAGAAGGCACAATTGGAACTGAGCCACCACCTGGTGACCCAGGACTGGATGAGATGTGGCCGAAGCGGAGGAATTGATCAAGTACGTCAACCTTCGAACAGGCTTTGCAACTCTCGTGGCAGGTGGACGTGAAGCAAAGCGGGACGTTGCTCCAATTGTATCCGACACTGCTTCCTCTGCTGATTGCTGATGGCGATGGCGATTGATGTGTGAATCGGCGTGGAAGACTCGTTGACATCTATGACATGTGCGCGATGCTCCACAAAACAAGACTCGCGCGTGATCAGCGATACAGCAACAGATAATGCACAGGCTTACTTTTCCCATCCACCACAACGACAACAATGCGTTCTCACGTGCACCTAATGTCGATCGGTTACCTTTATTTCGGATCCCAAAGAACAAGGCGGCCCTTTGCCACGTTGCTGAGCTCGGACGAAACCCTCCGCGGCTGTTTGACTCGCGCCTCGATGTCGGAACGACCTGTAATCCAGAGTCCTTCATAAGTAACTTCCTGAAGCTTGCTAAAGCTAAAAGATGGACTTGCCGTTGGAGACAAATGAAAGGGCAAGCGAACTTGAAAGGGGTGGCAGAGATCGGCAGCACGAAGTGGCACCAGAAGAAGGTGGTGCAAGGACTTTTGAATGTCGCAGCGTACGAAGGTGACTCAAAGTGGGGGAATGTGTTGCGCCTGGCTCCGATGTAAGTCCATGAATTGGTCCCATCTCGCATCGCTGAGTTGAAGCACAATGAACGAGAATTAAGCAGAGATAGTTTGAAGGAACGTGAGATGAAGGACATCTGCAGTACCCCTCCCAACCGAATCAATTCTTCGCTCACGTTCCCTTCCAAAAGACCTTGAACCAGCTGAGATTCATCGGTAAAATGCTAAAAGTGTTCCAATCGTCTCGAATTCTGGTGTGAGCAGGACTGAGCCACAGGCTCGGCAGCTATCTCAGCGCAAAAATCATTTCATCACGCCGACTGCTTAAATAATGGCTTGGGTCTTCCACCTGCCTCGCTCTTCTCCCGTCCAACTGCTGTCACTGTCACTAATTCGCTCTGTCACTCCATCACCGCGCCTACCCATCTGGTACTCCTCCTTATCCTTGTCGCGCCGCGAATTACAAGTTTCTTTCTCGGGACGCGTCTTCTAGGATAGTTAGCGTATTCAGGCGTATTCAATATTCAGCATAGCATTCAATACTATTCGGTTTTCAGAATATTCATACGCACGGGAACGAGCAGTGGGTTTCAGCAAGGATTTAGCAGAGTATTTATCGTTGGACGCAAGAGATGAGTTATTCTAGTCCGCCAGGGATCGACCTCGACAGCACCTATCAGGGCAAAGTTCGGGAGGAGGGAGGCATCATTGTGCGTTTTCCCTCATTCACCTCTTCAGCTGCTGACAATCATCGTGCCAAAGGCCGTAGGCATAGCATCCATCCTCTCGGCTGTCACCATCCTCGGCCTCCTCTCATACATGGCCTTCCTCCTCATCTCCTTCAAACGCGCTCCTCCGCGTCGGAAAGGGCCAGGAATGGCACCACCACAGGAAAGGGAGACACAGGTCCGGTTCCTCAAAACACAGTCGGTCTTTTTCGTTTTCGACTCGGAAACAGTCGAGCTGAGGAATGTTAACGCGATGCAGATTCGGATTCCTTTTCGTCAACCTACTCGTCGCCGACTTGGTACAATGTGTAGGCTTCATCCCCATGTTCCGTTGGGTCAAGTTGGGCTATGTTGAGCGAGGAGCCGTGTGCACCGTGCAAGCTCTTGGTCCGTCGCCTCCCTTTCTTCCTTCCCTTCTGACCTCCTCTCCTATAAACAGGCATTCAAACAGGCGACGCCGCCTCTTCCCTTTTCGTGTGTTTCTTGATCATTACCCTGTGCAGGCGCTAATTAAATATGGATGAAGAACCTAGCGATAGCCGTCCATACTGCATCCATCCTAGGATTCAGGTACAAGCCCTCAAAATTCGTCCTCTACAGCTTCGCTGCCTTCATCTGGGCCTTGGTCATCGTCCTGAGCGTGTTGGGACCAACAACGGTGGTGAGGGATTCCAGGGGACCATTCTGTACGTCCTCCCTCGCTCGGACTCATTCGCAGCGACGCTGATCATGGACGATAGATGGCCGGGCGGGAGAATGGTGTTTTATCGACCCTGAGTATTCAGCATCATGGGTCTGGCTGCACTACGTCTTCGTCTTCCTTTCAGGTTCGTCATCCACCGCATCCAATTTCGATGGCTGATGAGAATGGCGGACAGCTTTCGGCACGATAGTCATGTACAGCTTCGTCTTCTTCTCCCTATCCCAAATCTGGCCCTTCAACGGTGCCCTGCCCGCATTCCGTTCCAAGTCTGTCGTGGCACTCGGGCAACCAACTCGCACTTCGGCAGATGGGCAACGAGTGAAGGTCAGGGATCTACCCAGCTTTCCGATGCTGGAACGGACGGCAAAGAAGATGATTGGATACCCAATCATCTTCACCGCACTCGTCCTTCCCCTTTCAGCTTGTCGATTAGCGTCCTTCTCGGGCCACTCAGTGAGTATTCGTCCCTCTCCATGTCCGTTCTGCCGCTGATCCCATGCTCAGATACCCCCAAAGGTGCTTTGCTTCGCCGGCTTCCTCATGGCCTCATGCGGCTTCGCCGACGTCTGCCTCTTCCTCTTCAGCCGTGGTTTCATCGAGTTCGGGAAAGGCCACTACTCCTCCGGCTCCCGTAAACCGTACGAGCTCTACACGACTTCAGTGCGCGTACACACTGTCCAAACGACTGTGGTGGATCAAGTGACTCCAACGACTCCTCGACGGCCACGGTACGTCGAGAAGTCCGAGTCGATATCCAAGGCGGGGGAGTCGGTGACATCCATTGATCTCGAGATGGGCTCACCGCAGACGCCATTCGAGGTCGTGGTCGATAAAAAGGATTCGGAGCTCGACATCGACATCACGACTCCTTCGAATGTTTATTACCCTGCGGAACGCTTTCAGGAACGGTATCATGGTCTCCATTCTCCCACTCAATGATCGGACGACGCCTTCAGCTTCTGCTTGCATACGGATTCGGATCTTCATTGGTTTTGGTATTGCAGGTCTCCTGCCATCTTATCGTTCATCGTTTCATTCGATCCAAAGGGTCTTTCTGGAATTCGTTGCCTCTCACAGTCAACGAGATAAAGGGCATAAGGATAGTTCGTTAATTAAAAGTTTAAAAGGTTTGGAAGTCCAGTCGATTTTCTTCATCATCGTCGTGTCTTATTATTATCGCCATCAGTCCCTTTTCAGTGCCGCCAGACCGTGTTAGTCTAGAATGTCTGTTTCATTACCACTTCAACATAGTTGTTACCCCTCACGGTCCATTGGACCTCGATCCAATACACTCTCATGCAATCTCATTCTCTTGATCGAAATCGAATGACTAATGGATACTGCTCCAGGAATCGCGAGAACAGGTACGACTAACGTGCCGAGTTTTGCTTTGCCATAACATCAACATATACAAAAATGTTTCACTTCAATTCCTCGACGTCTGAACCCCGAGTTCGACGATAACCCGCTGGAAGACCTTGTTTGTTCGCCGAGTGACACGATGATAAGTTCACGAACGTTGCAGAGCTCAACAAGCTGGGAGTCCACTCAGACCTGTTCCACAGGCGTTCGTGAATTCATTGGCTGCGGCTCCAGTGATGGATACACCAGAAAACTTGATGTTCTGTCCGTCGCCCTCCCTTCAGATCCCGATCGTGAGTTGAATAGGAGACAAAGAACGGACCTTGCAAGGCGTCGCTTTGTTGCACCACAGCTTCACTGCTGGACGAGAGGATGTTCCTGTCCCCTGTTCGAAATACATGAAATCACAGGCAGTAACGAGGTGAAATCTTGGTGGAGCATACCTTGATGTTCGTAAAGGTGACATCGCTGATCGCGAGGGATCCGCTGTCAACTCCATCCCCCATCCTGGTAACATCGTCTCAGCACCTATTAAAAACTGCAAGGAGGTAAATACCAGTTAGAGTCTATGTCAAGGGGATAGGCAGCAGCCGTCTGTAAGTAAAGAAGAATAAGTAGAAGATGCTGTTTTAAAGAAGGAGACGGCGAACAAAAGTGAAATCCTCATAGGTCAAATTCTTGACGGTTCCTTGACAGTTTGGTTCCTTGACAGTTTGGATAGCTCTTAAGCATGATCCCCGCCTTGGAATTGGAGATCGATACATTTCGATAGTAAACGTTCTGGATGGAAACCCCAGTCGCACCAGAGCCGTACGACCCAGAATTGCAGCCTGCCGTACCGATACAAACGATATTCTCTGCCTTGAATCCAACCGTAGGTGTCTTCACCGTCACGCACTCGTCCCCGTTTTCAACCACCACGTTGTACACATAGTTGTTGTTCCCAGACATGTCGAAGCCGTCAGCTGGGACAAATTTCAGACAAACTGTTTCGATATAGGGAGCAGAAGTCTTACTTTCACCGATATTTGTGGCGTGGATCGCCATCTGATCAAACTTCTTCAGCTGAAGATTGCGTGAATGACTTGCGCACATCGTGAACAATGTTGCTAGATATTGTCAGCGAGAAAATGAGGGAAGTGTTTAAGATCTTACTTATCGCCAATAACGGTGACGTGAAACTTGGGAGCATCATACAAAGTCACACCAGTAATAATGTTGCTAACGAAGGCTTGAGTTTCTGCTGAATAAAACGAAAAAGGAACACGGACTTGTTGCAGCTTTCAAATCTCAGCAACCTTGGACGGTTCGGGTTAAGACTGAGCTGCACAAACCATGAGCGGGACCTCTCATTCTACACTATGGCTCACATTTCCTCTAGGTCGATAGCGATACCCGTTTCCGTAGATCTTGCCAGAACCGCTGAAGAGAATGCTGTCGCAGTGCTGGTTTTGCTTCATCAAAGAAACAGCTTTGCTTCAAGAACAGCATACGGAGAACCAGATCATGTTGCCCGTCAGGCTAGAATCGTATGGAAGATAAATGTTGCCTTCAAGTTTGAAATTGAAAGTGGAAGCTTTATCCATTTGCTTTACGGTGTACACCTCAGCTTCCATTAGCACAGAGCTGTATACAGACGTACCACGTTGGATTTGAGAAGAAAGTTTCCGGAAGGGATGAGCAAGATGGTATCCGTTCGAACGCTGGTCAAAGCTGGTTTGACGCAATTATTCCACGCCGAAAGAATCGCAGGTCCCAAATCGGTAGAGTTGTCCGCTTTCCCGCCGTAGGAAAGGACAGAACAAGTTGTGACGGCTGCAGCGAGCCAAGGAAGCAAAAGTGAGGCGAACAAAACAGAGCAACACATTTTTTTCCCGGTGCACAATCAACGATCAGGGAGGATCATGATCCCTCTTTGTCAGTGACAGGCTTTTTATAAGTCTGTCTCATCGAAGGAGAGTCGGATCGTTAGGCTAGGAAACAAGGTCCGCATACGAGATATCAGAGGGACGCGTCGCAAGGACATGCTGAGCGACAATATTCCGTCTGGTCCATCACGCGCGCCTACGGTCCGCGCAGGCGGCGGGACAGCCCAATTGCGATTGACGGGGGTCAGTTGATCTGCTGCACTATCTTGCGAACGCCAGAGGGGACGAAAATAACGACAGTGGACGCTGTTTCAAGCGTAAGTGGGGATGGCAGAGGTCTGATTTCTTGATATGCAAGAGACTTGTCGGTGAGCGAGCACAGCCCCTTGCTCCCTCAATTGTGCAGAAGAGAAGTTCACAACAAACACACAAGAGCACGATTACATGCTAAAATCAGCGAAATCTTAGCTAGTGGGATTCTGAGGAAGCCTATGGGACACCAATTTTCAAGTCAAAAGATCACGACTTCAGAACCCCTCCACTGGAAAATTGATACCAGAAACAGTTTTTCCCCTCATTTTCTGAGCTGATTTAGTGATTTTGATGTCAAACTGGATGTGCGGCGTCCACGTGCAATATTTATTTCTTCTTCAATTTGAATCAGAATGTATTTAACAGATATTTATTTTGCTGCAAAGATAAAACGCATGTGTCCTTCCTTGCTCGTGTGTGCACGGAAGGTGAGAGTATTCACAAACGCAAATTTCAGCACGAGTCAGTAATAAAAATAAATCTTCTGCATGCGGTCAAGCAACATCGCAAAGTTGAACGGGCCATCCTTGATGATTCTTGATCCGTCAAGCCTTCACTTCAGTCTGAAACTGACATAATACAGAGCTGCACGGATTGGTCACGAATGGAGAGAAGAAACAGAAGAGATTGCAGATCTGGAAGCAGAGAATCAAAAGCTCTCACGTAACGACGGAAAAGCAGAACGATGATTCATTCAGGGTAATGATGGTATCATCCTCAGGCCACAATAACACGGATACTCTTCGAAGCATAAGAGGCATCAAAGGATATTGCCAACGTGTCAACGGTAACTAGACGAAGCAGACAGAAAGCATCAGGTCTGTCTACTGAGACTGCTTCACCACGCATCGTGGTCACTTTATTTCATAGCCCTTCATGCTTACTCTCTTGCTCCTGTCTTATAACACTTGGATATACACAGGGTAAACTTCCTTTCTGGGTACAGGGTATGGCTCGCCAGGCTCAGAGTGACGTTGACAGTGACCCTACCCCTAACCTACACGCAGAAGTGAGAAAAAACGATGATTACGAGCTACTCACGCTGAGCGACAATATTCCGTCTGGTCCATCACGCGCGCCTACGGTCCGCGCAGGCGGCGGGACAGCCCAATTGCGATTGAAGGGGGTCAGTTGATCTGGTGCACTATCCTGCGAACGCCAGACGGGACGAAAATAACGACAGTGGACGCTGTTTCAAGCGTAAGTGGGGATGGCAGAGATCTGATTTCTTGGTATGCAAGAGACCTGTCGGTGAGCGAGCACAGCCCCTTGCTACCTCAATTGTGCAGAAGAGAAGTTCACAACAAACACACAAGAGCACGATTACATGCTAAAATCAGCGAAATCTTAGCTGGGGGGGGGATTTTGAGGAAGGCCTATGGGACACCGATTTTCAAGTCAAAAGATCACGACTTCGGAACCTCTCCACTAGAAAATTGATATCAGAAACAGTTTTTTCCCCTTATTTTCTGAGCTGATTTAGTGATTTTGATGTCAAACTGGATGTCCAGCGTCCACGTGCGATATTTATTTCTTCTTCAATTTGAATCAAAAGGTATTTAAAAGATATTTTGTTTCACTGCAAAGATGAAACGCATGTGTCCTTCTTTTGCTCGAGTGCGCATAGATAGTGAGGGTATGCATAAACGCAAATTTCAGCACGAGTTAAGTAATAAATCTTCTGCTGCGTGCGGTCAGAGCTGCACGGATTGGTCACGAATGGAGAGAAGAAACAGAAGGGGAAGCAGAGAATCAGAAGCTGCGTCTCACGTTACGACGGAAAAGCAGAACGTCAGGGTAATGATGGTATCATCCTCAGGCCTCAATAACACGGATACTCTTCGAAGCAAAAGAGGCATCAAAGGATATTGCCAACGTATCAACGATAACTGGACGAAGCAGACAGAAAGCATCAGGGCTTTCTACTGAGACTGCTTCACCACGCATCGTGGTCACTTTATTTCATGACCCTTCATGCTTACTCTCTTGCTCCTGTCTTATAATTGGATATACACAGGGTATGGCTCGCCAGGCTCAGAGTGACGTTGACAGTGACCCTACCCCTAACCTACACGCAGAAGTGAGAAAAAACGATGATTACGAGCTACTACCTGCTCCCTTTCGTGCCAGTGTTCCTCTTAGCGCTACTACTCCGCATGCTCTCCTCTCTGCTGTCGTCATCGTCCAACAACCTCCTCCTCAGCCCTAACCCCGACTTCAACTACGGCTCTCTCACTTTCCCCGTCCAAACCAGCAACGTCAACCCTACCGGTGGTAGCACTGGCACCGAGGAAGTGGAAGGGCCAGCAAAGGGTTATTATCCGGGGTTAGAGAACGATGGAAACCTTTGCTACCTGAATGCCGTTCTCCAGTCCTTAGCCGCTCTAAAGTCCTTCAGGCGTTATCTCGAAGGTGTCATTGGAGAGGACAATTCCATCAATACCAGTGCCAATGGAGGAGAAGCTCTGGTGTTGAGGAAGACGAAGGACGTGTCATTAGGTGGAAGAGCAGGCGCGAGGGTGGCGAGGAGCTTGGACGAAGTGTTGAGAGGTCAGTCGTGCTCTTCTAGGCCGGTTGAACATGTGGTTTCTGTTGCGCCAGCACTTCTGGTTCATCCATACTTCCATATGATAAATGCTATTCCTTCTTCAAGGACGAAGCCTTCCATCGTCTGGGTTATTTCTGTTCTCGGTATTCTGCTCTCGGTAACCACTCTGGCGCATTGTGTCAGCCACCAGGTGCTGACCTTTTTCCTTCCTGAAGGAGCATGACGCCGATTGTGATCGCTTCATTTCTCTATGTGTCCCTTTCTTCGACATGACATCGAGCAGAATGGACATGCTGTTTGTTCGGAGGCTCCTGCTTGTGGAAGTGGATCAACAAAGATGGAACTCAGCTCTTTCGTTAGTAGTAAAGGAGTAAGCTTTCAAGTCCTTCATCCATAAAGAGCGGCAGATCATTCCTGGTAGGAACCAAAACACTTGAGATGCATTCGGGTAGTTGTCTGCTTCCTCATTTTGTACGTTTAAGACCACACCATGGCTTAATTTTTGCTGTGTTTTATCCTCTGGTAGTTGGCCTCTGCGTTGCATCCGAATCACCGACCATATTGGCCACTATCAGAGAGTATCTAGAGCGCATACCCCTACCTTCTACCTTCGCGCAATCGAAGTTTCTGATATTGTTCTCTTTATTTGTTTATGAGCAAAAAGCGGGCTGTCTATTCAGCGGTCAAACCATTTTTCGTGGTTATTCTCACATGTCTATATACTAAATCTCCCAATCTCTCTGTGACAGCGCTTAACACTCCTCAGCCACGCCGCACCACGTTGCAATCGACCAGTGTCGGCGCAGCTCTCCTGACGGCAGAAGGAAAGTCCCACCTTCACATCAACTCGGCAGATCAACAAGACGCACAAGAGTTCTTCGTCATCTTAACGGACGCCGTGAACGAAGAGTTGGAGAAGAGTGTGAAGCGAAAGCGGCGGTTAGAGCGGCAGGGTTCGGAGGGCCTGCGAGAGCTGTTCAATTCTACAGGCATAGAGGTCAGTCTCGGCTCACATAGTCACGCAATCCCTCATGCGCTGTAGGTATAGACGCCTAAATCAGAGGTTTCGACGCTCTCCTTAGCGTCTCAATTACATTCGTCCATGGACCGGCGGAGGCATCTACGCACACCTTTCACCGCTCTCATGGCCCAGAAAGTGTCCTGTACAGATTGCGGGTATACTGAAGCCATCCACCATTACCCCAGCCATCACCTGACGTTAAGCGTCCCTTTTGCTGTAAACATAATTCTCTTGACGTATTGCGCATCCGTGCTAACTTTCTCCTGGGAATGTAGACGATGTGCCGCCTCGAAGATTTGTTGGGCGAATATACGAAGCTCGAACTTCTTGAGTCGTACTCTTGCCGGAAGTGCACAC
This sequence comes from Atractiella rhizophila, assembly GCA_021432655.1. NCBI lineage: Eukaryota > Fungi > Basidiomycota > Atractiellomycetes > Atractiellales > Hoehnelomycetaceae > Atractiella > Atractiella rhizophila. The sequence goes on along the minus strand of MU271229.1, from coordinate 61,792 downwards.
TTATCTTCACAAAGCAAAAATTGGAGGCTCAGCTGTCAAGATTAGAGCATCCGACTGCCTCCCATCCCTCTGAAGAACCGCCAAAGATTACACCGAGTCGTAAGAAGCGGATACGAGAAGTAAAGCAACGGATAGAAAGGGTGCAGCAAGCCATCGTGGGAAACGTGGAAAAGGAAGTAGTGGATGTGGTTCTTCAGAATGGACATGCTGTTTGTTCGGAGGCTCCTGCTTGTGGAAGTGGATCAACCCCATGGCTTAATTTTTGCCGTATTTTCTCCTCTGGTAGTTGCCCCTCTGCGTTGCATCCGAATCACCGACCATATTGGCAACTATCAGATCAGAGAGTATCTGGAGCGCATTCCCCTACCTTCTACCTTCACGCAATTGAAGTTTCTGATATTGTTCTCTTTAATTGTTTATGAGCAAAAAGCGGGTTGTCTATTCAGCGGTCAAACCATTTTTCGTCGCTATTCTCACATGTCTATATACTAAATCTCCCAATCTCTCTGTGACAGCACTTAACACCCCTCAACCACGCCGCACAACTTTACAATCAACCAGCGTCGGTGCAGCTCTCCTCACGTCAGAAGGAAAGTCCCACCTTCACATCAACTCGGCGGATCAACAAGATGCACAAGAATTCTTCGTTATCTTAACGGACGCCGTGAACGAAGAGCTGGAGAAGAGCGTGAAGCGAAAACGACGACTGGAGCGACAGGGTTCAGAGGGCCTGCGAGAGCTGTTCAATACAGGTGTAGAGGTCAGTCTTGGCTGTCATAGTCGCGCAATGCCTCATGCGCTGTAGGTATAGACACCGAAATCGGAGGTTTCGACGCTCTCGTTAGCGTCCCACTTGCCTTCCTCCATGGACCGGCGGAAGCATCCGCGGACACCGTTCACTGCTCTTATGGCCCAGAAAGTGTCCTGCACAGATTGCGGGTATACTGAAGCGATCCACCATTATCCTAGCCACCACCTGACGTTAAGCGTCCCCTTTGTTGTAAACATAATTCTCTTGACATATTGCGCATTTGTGCTAACTTTCTCCTGGAACTGTAGACGATGTGCCGCCTCGAAGATTTGTTGGGCGAATATACGAAGCTCGAACTTCTTGAGTCGTACTCTTGCCGGAAGTGCACACTTATCTTCACAAAGCAAAAATTGGAGGCTCAGCTGTCAAGATTAGAGCATCCGACTGCCTCCCATCCCTCTGAAGAACCGCCAAAGATTACACCGAGTCGTAAGAAGCGGATACGAGAAGTAAAGCAACGGATAGAAAGGGTGCAGCAAGCCATCGTGGGAAACGTGGAAAAGGAAGTAGTGGATGTGGTTCTTGAGCGGGCGGAGGGGAAGACTGCAACGAAGCAAAGCATGTTTGCTCGTGTGCGTTTAGTTCTTATCTTGCAGCCATAACCCGCTCATGGTCTTCTTCGTTTCCAGGCTCCTGATGCATTGACAATACATCTCTCGCGATCGGCGCACTTCAGTATGGGATATGCCGTCAAGAATAACTGTCTCGTACGCTTCCCTGAAATCCTCGACCTCGGCCCATATTGCACCAATGGAGAGCTGTCTACGCGACCGCAAGGGCCTATCTCTTACGGAAGTCCAAGCGGACAGTCGAAAGAAAACCTGTACCGGCTCTGTTCCATAGTCGTCCATCTGGGGACGCATAGTTATGGCCATTATATCACGTTTCGACGACGGCCTGGCGTTGCAACTGACGGAGAGGACGGTTGGTTCCACGTTTCTGATGAGACTGTCTCGAGTGCGTCAGCTCACGAGGCTCTGAATTGCAATCCCTTCCTTCTCTTTTATGAGCGGATCCCAAAAGGCGACCCAGCTAGTCCTCCTATTCAACCAAGGGTATTACAAAACCTTTGATTATGGCAAGATCATCTGCATCTGCTATGCTATTAGTTTTGTTTATTTGTGCAATTGTATCATAGTCAATCTGCATTCCATATTTGCAATCATAATATTTACATGAATAGGGTATGTTGGAGCAACTGGAATTCCTGAGTGCCTACTTGTGGCGTCGTTCTTGCTTCCTCTTCTGTTTAACCGTGTTGGGAGGTGCGGCGGTCACAATGGCAGCGAACAAGTAGATACCCTGCAGCCGACTACCTCAGCTTGTTTCGCGCGAACCGAAGGCCACTCACAGCTGAGAAGTAAAAGACAAATTCGGGGCTGGTATCGAGCGTTTGCTGGTATATGGTGGTCAGGATCACAGGGCTGATGCCTAGACCTATCGCATCCAGCATTTGCAAACCAGCGAGGAGACGATCTGGTCGCTCCTCAGTGATAAATTCCCAACCCAAAATGTGGAACGCACCCGGAAACTCGACCAAGCACGTCATATAGGCATGAATGGCGGGTTGAGCGCCGCCCGAAAGCGCAATCAGAGCGAAACCTGGAAAGATAAAGATAATTAACCTAGCGGACAGGAAGTTTAACAAATTGCCCACTAGCGACGAGCCCTTCCCAGCCTTTCGAATTGCCAACTGAAATCAGTCCAGCCATGTGCAACAAGTACGACAACCATCCTATCCCACGATCGAACTCATTCGCTTCCAAGGGCTTCTTGTTCACATCCGCTGGGGGAAGTTGATGAGCTTCCTCAAGCGGAGTCGACGGATGACTGCTGCTTTCTTCAGCTATGGACAACAGAGGAGTTGTTTCTGTTGGGGGCCTCGCCACGGGTGAATGGACGGGAGGAGGCTGTTTCGATGACCGACGCCTCAATCGACGGGAAGGGACAGAGGCGAGTTTGACGAAGGTGTTGATGAGAGGGAAGATGAGGAGAAGGTAAATAGACTAGTCCTCGATGAGTACATACGACCAGCGTAAGGTTGACTAACCATTATGATCAGCAAAAAGCTCAAGACATAGCCTAGTTCCGAAGCACTCAATCCCAGGGTGCCCTTCGTCATCCCCGTCAACAATAGCACGGATTAGTCAGAAAATGGAACAGACTGTGGCATAAAGGGAGATAATTTGGGTGGAGAAACCTGTCACCAAGTGGGTGCATCCGTAGCCGAAGGCAGCGCCAAAGATCCGCCAATCCTTTGTACCGTCTTCCTGCGTCTGGGGAAGGAAAGACTTGAGGTTCTCGAGCGCATCCAAGGCTCTCAACTTGGCGACTGCCTTCCTGCTCAATTCGCTGATGCCTGTTCGGTGACTCCTCGAATCGGAATCTCGTGCATCCGATCGGGAAGGAGAGAGTGCCTTTATTTGAGCCCTTCGTTCAGCTGTGAGAGATTCAGGCATGAGGGCGAGGGCATAAATAGCGAGTGTTGCCCATGTTATTGTGCTGACGACGAAAGGCATGACGAGCTTCCCGGTCGAATCGTAGATCCATCCACCCAAGGAACTTGCAATTGCGATCATGACGAAACTTGATCCTTTCACAATGGCGAAATATGTTGCTCGAGCCTCTGTTGGAACGGTATCGACAATGTAGTTTTGAATGGCCTTGAAATGGCATGAGTACAACAAATGATGAGAGAGAAGCCCGCACCAAGTTGAAGAGGAAGGCTCCGAACATCCCGTCGAGTACGTTACCTAACACGATAAGGAGAAACCCTAACGTCGAATTCGTGCTAACTACGGTGGCCAATCGCATTGGTAAATTATCAGGGGGTAATTCAAGCGGCAAGCCTACACGAAGTCGCAATCAATGCGCTCGAGCACATCAGCATAAGGCCACTGATTGTGATTAGTTTTTTCCTTCCTTGAGTCTGCTCAGGTCTAGTTTGACGAGCAGGCTAACTGAGGCGTACCATCATGAACCAGGTGCGATAGCAGAGACACAGAAAGAAATCCTTTCACCCCATTAGCGACGTATAACTCAGAGTATAGAACTCACCCGTAACACAAGCTAGGGTCGTCAAGGCAGCGATGAATGAGCTGGACAGCTTTTCGACCTCCAAATTATCCTCGCAAGTGTCGTCTGGATGGCTGGCGAGATAAAACGTGCAACCCCACTTTCGATAGAGGGCGGGGAGGATGCTCAGTGTGATGGTATTGGAGAACTGAAAAATGACGGTGGCGAGAACGGCGTGCCATGGAGTTGGAGTTTGAAAGAAGGACCGCATTGCTATCAGCTTGGGTGGGCTCGGTGATCGAAAAGTTAAGGAGGCTAAAGGTGGTATAGTAAATAAACAATTTGATATGAAATAGGTGTTCTCTATTCCCTTTGACGAGGGAATACATAGGACGAAGACATCTGGGTTATGAATTTGAGGCATCCAACACCCCTGAAAGAGCTACAATCGTCTTCCTTTCCTCTCAAAGTGTGGTGCGGTTGAGTAATCACGAAAGGTAGCTCGTTCTTATCCTTATAACGAGTCGAATAATATAGATCAAAGCCCACCGTTCCATCTGATACGAGATTTTAGAGGAGGACACAAACAGTGATCAGATCCCATAACATTCCAGACGACTGCTGCTTGAAGAAGGGAAACAACAAAGTTTATTACATGGGGCTTTGGCCGAAGTACTTCGACCATAGAGTCGCTGCAATCTGTCTTCATCGGGATCAGATGATAAGCATTAAGTTGCTGCCTCGTCTGAATGATCAACATGTGGCTGATGCAGTGTAGAAATATCATCAACTCCATTCATACATTTGGACCGAAGAGTGAGGGCATCCATTGACCTAAACATCCCATTGTCTTGGAGCTTTGCAGCCCGGGATGGCAAGAAGGACAACGAGGCCTTCCTTGTTCATCCTCCGTTGTCTTTCAAAGTCAAAGTTAACGCTATCAAGTCAACAAGAGGTGAGGCGATCAACGTCGTGAAGTGGGGGCTCGCCCCTTCGCTCGACCTCCCAAGGTAACTTCGGTGGGGCAGGGACAGGCTTCCCGCCTTCATATATAATAATTAGTCGCTCGTTCTTCCAAACGCGCATAAACGACAATACAGCCCTTCCATCCGAACAGACAACTCACCTTCAATCGTCAATAATTTCCAATCACTTCCTTCGAGATCAGCTCTTTCCTTCTTCCTCACAGTCTTGTACAATCCAAGTTCAACAGCTCAAGCAACAGCTTATAAGCCACAATAGCCTCAACCACTCAGAGACATGACTCCCTTCCAGTGAGCCCGAAGCGATCGTTCGTCGTTCCCGCAGGATTGCAGATTGTGCGAACAGCCGTGGACAACCGCGAAGCAGCGGCTATCAACCACCAGCCACAAATCGGCACCTCAAAGGGACTATCAAATATAAAGGGAGTGACTGCCGGCGGAAGACTGGGATGGACAAAAGCACAGTCGGGATAAATTTAGCGCTATAGCGGCGAGATGTAGCACTGTCATGGGAAGCTGAGTTGGAATAGAGGTACTTGTGGTCCTTGAGTCTTTTTTCTGGATTGAGTGGGATAGTCGTGGATTCCGGGTAAGAGGAGGAAGAATCTCCCACGTTTCCTCAACTATGAGATACTACGAAAGTAGTGCCTCTGTCTTTTTTTTTCATCTTTAAAGGGTCACTTTTTATTGATGTTCTGCTTAATAGCAATGTCACATCACTCCCCCGTGCTCGCAGTTGTATGGATGGATTCCATTCCTCGTTTGTCATTCACCTCACAGACAGTCTCGTTTCAGTCCCTGCTCTGCACTGTGCTCTCGGAGGTTACAGGGTCACTATTGACGAGGTGGATTGGAGAAATTTGAGAATGATAACTTTTTCATCGATATCAAAACGGTACATTTCCATTGAGATTGCATCTTCTCACAAGCTACAAGCTACTAAACTGCTTCAGTTCTCATTTTGAGTAACTATCTTGCTGACAAGAAATTACTTTTCAAACCGCATGAAATTGTCAGTTCAGAAATGCTCTTTACACAGATGTCATTTGTGCTTCTTCTCCATCCAAGAGAGGCAATATCTGAGCGAGTGTGAGCGACCGAAAACTCCTTTTCCGATGCGAAAGGAGCCTTCGTGAGGTGTGTATTGATTCTTAAGCTCTAATTCTGCGTGAGTGAGGCAAATATTTGCTCACCTGAGTTGGGCTTCACATCTTGCTGCACCATTGACCACAGGTCGACTTTATGTCGTTCTTCACGACAGCGAAAAGCGTGCATGAGCTACTTTCCATCCCTGCCTGACATCCCCACACTTTGGTTTATGGAGGAGGGGATGTTCTACTCAGGCTAGTCGTCCTTTCACCTTTGGTCTATGCCCTCTTCCCTTATTAATTAAATGTATCGTGGTGAAAACCTGGCCAGAGACGGCTTCATGCATGATTTGCGGAAGGCCCAAAAAGAGGGAAACTCGCACACCCCTTTGTTCTGCCTGACCGCGATCTCCGAACTCTATCATTTCAGCTGGAGGGCAGCTTTCCGCAATCGTCACTGTGTTTGGCACGTCCCAAATGGTATACTTAAGCCCCAGCTGTAGCGACCGCCATGTCTCTAAAGCAGAAAACTTCGAAGGGGATATTTCTGCTGGAGAACGACCTGCCACTAGACATGGAGTTCCCGCCAGAACCACAGACAGCCAAAGGTCTGCATTCCACCTCTCCCTACTGTATCACCATGCTCACTCCTTCAACAGCGCCGGGCTTCATCAAAATTTTTGGCAAAATCATCTCTGCCGAACCCAGAGCCAAGACCTGGCGGCCAAACACCTCGTCGAGAGGCATGACGCCTTCGTCGGACCTCTTTGGCATGAACGAGTGGAGTCAATACCTCAACTCCGCTGGCAATCCAGCCGTTTCGCATCGTCCATCCCAACCCGCATCCGTCGCTCCGCAAACGCAGCCCAGAACTCTCCCAAACTCGACGTTTATACCATCACGACGAGGCAGCGAGCCGACGATGAAGGCCACAGAAGTAGAGGATGAGGACGATGATAATCAATCGTACACTCCTTGGAACTCTTCTGGTCAGCCTGAGTGGTCGACAGCCCGTACAAGAGATCCCTCAGCACCGTATGCGGCATTCCTTGCGCAAAAGGCACCCGAACCAAGTTCGCAAAAGAAGGCTTACCATCAAACACCTCGTCAATCACCTTATCCCTACAACGGTGGGCAGAGAAGCAGCACTGAGTTGTCTGGGGAAGATGAAAATGAAGAACCGCTGTTGTCTGATCCTCCAAAGCGCAAACCTGGCACTTCAGATCGTCGACAGAGCCCTCCTAGGACTTCGCACATCCCACTGCCATCGCAGTCTGATGTCCGGTCTAAACCGTATCACAGAGCCTTTCGACCTAATTCGTCAAGACAGGATGATCAGAGCCGTGGCGGGGTGGAAGATGCAGAAAACGAACACGACCCACCCCCTTTCGGTGATCCTCCCACGCGACCCTACCCCAACTATTATGCGGGTATGCCATCCGCCCAAACTTCGTACAACTTCGGGAGCAGTCAGACTCCAGCTCCAGCATATGATTCAAAGGCTGATGATACGGACTATGCGGATGTTGACGAGGAAGAAGATATTATTCGAGATCCTCCCCGACCGCCGCGAAATGGGTACATGCACAACACACATCGTGGGCTTGCTTCAATGTCTTCTATTTCCGAAAACATGGCTCGCGCCGCCCCTATCACTCCTTACTACCCGACATCGTCTACCGTATTGGGTGGCCGAGTACCTCCATCTCGCTTCTCGCGCACCTTCTCCAACGGTAATCGAAAAACTCCTCCTTCCTTCTCGTACAAAAAAGGCAAAGAAGATTCAGAACCTAATTTTGAGAGGGACACTTCGTCTTCTGAAGATGAAGAGGAGATGAAAAAGAGAAGGGAGAAGGAAGGAAATTTCTCAGTCAGCGCGGAAGATCTGGAGCAAGCTAGACAAGAGGCGTTGAACGGATATCATTCTCCCATCAGTGTTACTTCTTCGCCCAAGGATGTCAGGAGACCAGATAGCGGTAGGAAACAAGGTATAATTATACCTCTTTTCCAATATGCTGTTGTTGATACAACTCTAGTGCCAACTACCCTCAAGCCTCCAGTTTCTCGAAAGGACCCTAAAGACAGCTCTCCAGGTTAGTTTATTTCTCTTTACCGTATAAATACTCACTGGATGCGCAGAGGATTCAGAAGATCTCGACATCCAGACCGCATCAACCAAAGCTTCTCGACCACTTCCCAACAAGAGACCAACTGTGGGGAGTTCGTCAATCTGTGAGTTCTCCCCGATTCCGCCGTCATTCATTCAAACCGTTATGCTGACACTAAATTGTGACAACAGCCAGGCCTTTGACGAGCAGCCCTATCGCTTCTTCATCACACGCTACAATCTCCGAGCATCAAAGAACTACCCCAATCAAGTGTGAGTTCCTTAAGCCTTAATTCCTTGTCCCCTGCGCCTTATGCACTGTCTTTGTCCGGATGCCTTGTTTCCTTCCCTTTTTCCTTCCGTTTAGTTCATAAGCTGACATGGGAACATGGAATGCAGCAATACTTAAGCAGCCTGCTCCAACGTCAAACAGTGTGTTTCCCACTTTCTCAATCATTGTCAGAAATGCACATTATTGACAACTCTATCGACTCTCCAGTCAAACTTTCTCCCTCGCTCCATCACTCCCTCTCGTCTACCTCTTTGGGACGACATTCTTCGGGGTCTAATGGCCCATCTCTTCTCACACCTTCCCCCTCGCGTTTGATCATCACTCTCGATCCCAATTCCGAATGGTCCGAGCTTCATCCTTACATCCCGATTGGCGATCCCAAATCTACTCAACGAGGGTACACATGGCGTGGGGCGCATTGGCTCACTTCACACCAACAATGGCTCGTCTCCCGCTTCCCTCCGGACGAGCCAATCATCGAGAAGATCCGACTGTGCGAAGACATGGATCAGGCGACCTACTTGGCGGATGGGGCGGCGGATCTTGTGGGGTATACTGGGTGGGAAGTGTATGCGGAAAAGCATCTGAAGTACACGAGCGAGGCGAAGCTCCTTGGTGATATATATCTTCAACAGCTGCTGCTTGACACAGGGACGAAGGAACTGGTGGTACAGTGTAAAGATTCTTGGATTGGGAGTGGGGAGGACGGAACTGGACTCAATAAAGCTGGAAAGGTGATGGAGGAGATGAGGAAGGTTCTGAGGAAGAAGGCGGGGTACGATGACTAGCTATTGTTTCGAGTGGGTTTAGGAGTGTGCAACTTCGCAATTTTCATGATTCATCAGCGATTGTCCCTTATTTCAGATGGATAATTTAGTGCATACGACGAGGCAGACACACCTTCATAATTCATAAGATAAGTCTAGTAGTGGTACAGTACATCCTTCGTTACATTCGCTCTTGAAGTCGAATATTGTCGAATTCGCGCGAAGTCGGAGTGATTGATCGAGAATCGAGAAGCAACCATCCAACGCTAGGGCTAACGCTTGACACCCTTTGTGGCGCTCCGATAGATCATCATCTGGCGAATTGCCGATCAGTGTCGATGTGGCCAATTGCAAGCACTTGGTTGCACAGAAAAGGACGAAGAAAGGTGAAGGCACTCAGTGCAGACACCAATTGAGCTCAAACTCTGCAGAGGCCACCAGTTGAGGCGACACGGTAAGTTTCTTATATCCCTTGGGAGGATATGGATTTTGGATCATATTGTTGAGGAGAGACATGTAGTACCTTCTTTTTTGCTAAGGTTGAAGAAAGGATAAGCCCTTTCTGCTTTGTGCACTCGATAAACACTACCCTGTTGTCCGAAAAGACTTGCCTGTGTGGCTCATCTTTTGCCAATATTGCTTCGAGTGTTTCAAAAGGTATCTTCTCATGTGAATTTAGACCGCTTGTAGTCCGCATTCACACCGAAGGTAGAGAGAAGAAGCACCATGCATCAGCTTGCATAGTGGTTTTGTCGAAATGCCAACAGAATCTACATTATCCTTCGCCCGATTCAATGCTTAGCTGACAGTACGTACCTAGATGATGTTCTCTGTTTTCCAGACTCCGACGCCATGGCACGCTTTGTTAGCATCCGTCACCTTTCACTTCGCCAACACACTCCCCTTGAGCGTACTCCCAGCGCTGAACCGAAGATGGGCTTGTCGATTTTACCACTATCAACATCCGGATGGATCTTGTGAAGACAACTCTGACGTTGTATACTGGGTGGGAAGTGTATGCGGAAAAGCATCTGAAGTACACAAGCGAGGCGAAGCTCCTTGGTGATATATATCTTCAACAGCTGCTGCTTGACACAGGGACGAAGGAACTGGTGGTACAGTGTAAGGATTCTTGGATTGGGAGTGGGGAGGATGGAACTGGACTCAATAAGGCGGGAAAGGTGATGGAGGAGATGAGGAAGGTTCTGAGGAAGAAGGCGGGGTACGATGACTAGCTTTGCTTCGAGTGGGTTTAGGAGTGTGCAACTTCGCAATTTTCATAATTCATCAGCGATTGTCCCTTATTTCAGATGGATAATTTAGTGCATACGACGAGGCAGACACACCTTCATAATTCCCAAGATAAGTATAGTAGTGGTACAGTACATCCTTCGTTATATTCGCTCTTGAAGTCGAATATTGTCGAATTCGCGCGAAGTCAGAAGCAACCATCCAACGCTAACACTTGACACCCTTTGTGGCGCTCCGATAGATCATCATCTGGCGAATTGCCGATCAGTGTCAATGTGGCCAAGCACTTGGTTGCACAGAAAGGACGAAGAAAGGTGAAGGCACTCAGTGCAGACACCAATTGAGCTCAAACTCTGCAGAGGCCACCAGTTGAGGCGACACGGTAAGTTTCTTATATCCCTTGGGAGGATATGGATTTTGGATCATATTGTTGAGGAGAGACATGTAGTACCTTCTTTTTTGCTAAGGTTGAAGAAAGGATAAGCCCTTTCTGCTTTGTGCACTCGATAAACACTACCCTGTTGTCCGAAAAGACTTGCCTGTGTGGCTCATCTTTTGCCAATATTGCTTCGAGTGTTTCAAAAGGTATCTTCTCATGTGAATTTAGACCGCTTGTAGTCCGCATTCACACCGAAGGTAGAGAGAAGAAGCACCATGCATCAGCTTGCATAGTGGTTTTGTCGAAATGCCAACAGAATCTACATTATCCTTCGCCCGATTCAATGCTTAGCTGACAGTACGTACCTAGATGATGTTCTCTGTTTTCCAGACTCCGACGCCATGGCACGCTTTGTTAGCATCCGTCACCTTTCACTTCGCCAACACACTCCCCTTGAGCGTACTCCCAGCGCTGAACCGAAGATGGGCTTGTCGATTTTACCACTATCAACATCCGGATGGATCTTGTGAAGACAACTCTGACGTGGAGAGGCTCAGTAGCACCGTGGCTGCTGCTTTCATGTCGCTTTTTTGTCTGTTCAGTGAGGTCCTCATCCATTTCTCAAGCTAAACTGATGGTTCAGTACAGGCTTCTTATCCGTGTCCTTTATGAGCCACCTGCTTCATGACTGGGGTCAGTCCTCACATTGGTACCATTTGGAGCTGAATGCAGAGCCTGAATAGGACGAAAGATGATCATGGCCGTAGTGGCTTCTGTGATGACATGTTCCTCAGTTTTGACATGCGTTGCTCGCAAGTCTCAATCGCGTCCATAATCACTGAGACTGACAATAACCACAGTCATAACTATGTCTCCAATCCTCGTCCCTATAATGATTTTGATGGTCGCTTTCGATGGTATGTTTGGAATATTTCTCTTTACGTTGGCCAGTAGCTTCTACTCGGACTTCTTTCTTTTGATAATAGAAGGTATTAGGCTGTTCAAAACTACATCGTTGACACGGTCGACAAGGATGCGAGAGCGACATACTTCAGTTTCGAAAAAGGTTTCAATTTCGTCCTTATTGCTGTCGCGACCTCTCTGGGCGGGTGGATATATGACAAAACTGGCAACCTCACGTCACCTTTCATCGTCGCCACAGTAGCATGGGCAACTCTCGCTTTATACACCGTCTTCATTATGCCAGAATCCCTCACATCCGAAGAACGAAAGAAACGCAAAGTTAACCCTTCAACGTCCTCTCCCCTGTCGGGTAATGGCGCAGCCGGAACAGCAGCAGAATCAAAGACGAATAAGACTTTGTGGATGAGGCTGAAGGAGTCAGACGCAAGGAAGAACCTCAGCTCTTTCCTTCCGCAGAAACTTGAGGACGGAGGTTCAGATTGGCGTATTGTTGGAGCAACTGTAGGTTATGCTGTCTTGAATTTGACCGACGGCTTTTTCATCTATTTGGTATCCTTTTATGCCACTGTACGTCAATTTGTTTCCCTTCTCGTCATTGCACGGTGATTAACATTCTGGGCGACGAGTAGGGAAGACTCCAACTGAGTGCTTCGAGGTTGGGTTTCGTTATCACCTTCTGGCTCACTGTCAATGTATGCTCCATTCTCACATATTCTACTTTTTAGCGAAAGCATTAAGTGGGATCAAGGCGCTGAATCTGGTCGCTATTTTTCCTTTCATCAAAGGTTTGGCACGACGTCGAGCAGACGTTTCCCCTGCAACCCAAACTGATTCTGCTCTGAGCCTGTTGTCCGGAGAAGCAACGGAGTCGACGCCACTCTTGGACGACATTGAAGAAAACCCTGACCAGTTGCCGTCAGAGGTGTCGAAGGATGCGAACGGCCCCATTGAAGCACATGAGTTCGACAGAGCTTTCGGATGCTTCTCATACTTGTTGAGAATGGTTGGGTTAATTTGGATTGGGAACTCGACGAGTTGGCAAGGACTTGTTGTGGGTAAGTCGTCCTTTGTCTTTTGTCTTTTCAATCACTACGCGCGAGGATTGATGATATGCCAGGCCTGGGTCTGTCTGGTTTATCGACTGGGAGTGGACCAGCCATCCAGGCTTATATGACCTGCTTAGTGCGACGTCCTGGTATGTTCTTTTTGCTGCACGAGCACGAGGATTCGTTTGCTGATAGCGGTTGCAGATCGCCTTCTTGCAGGGCTGCAGATGCTCGATACATTAGGCCTGGCCATCAGCCCGCTTATCATGAGTTCGATATACGGAGCAACGCTCGATTCCAGCCCTGCTTTCCCTTTCTACCTTTCTGCGGTGTGTTGTTGCATTTATTCAATGATGAATAGCTTATCATGTCTATCGGCAGGCCGCTTATGCCATCGCAACTATCGCTACAGCACTCCCTTCAGATCCCGTGAGAAACAGGAAAAAAGGAGAGAACATTGGTTCAGTCACAGAAAGTGCTTGTTAAATCCCAAGTACAAGCTGCCATGATTGATAATCGACCTAAGAAAAAGAAAAAACATACAAATTATTACACTGATAAATTGCCTGATAAATTGAATTGGCATGGAGTCAAGTCTTGTCTCTGGAAATTTGGAAGTTAGGATTGGTTGCTCCTCCCGAAACTCGGCTCCCCATTCCGGCTCCCGACTGTTCCGCCCGTTCTACCCTGTGAACAGCGCGAAGCACGACCCTCACTTCTACACGCGTCCTGTTCCCGACTAATCCAGCAAAATGGCTCCCCCAGATATGCGTGGCCTCACGCAGTACATAGCAGACATACGCGCCTGTCGCGTCAGGGAGTTGGAGGAGAAGAGGATAAACAAGGAAATGGCACATATCAGGGCTCAGTTCAAGAGGGGGGACTTGGATGGGTATCAGAAGAAGAAGTATCTGGCAAAGATTCTATTCACTTATATCCTTGGGTACCCCGTGAGTCTGCTTATTTTCTTAAACTACGTCAGCGACTCTTCCTGCATGTGGCCGGGAAGATGTCAGCTTTCGTCCAAAGGGGAGGGGAGGACAGAAGAGAGTGAAGCTAATAGCAAGTTGGGATGCATAGGTTGATCTCGGCCACGTCGAAGCCGTGAACCTCATCTCCTCTCCCAAGTATTCCGAGAAGCAGATCGGGTACCTCGCTCTCACCCTCTTGCTACACGAGAACTCTCCCCTTCTCAACCTCATCGTCAATTCCATCCGCAAAGACCTCCTCGACCATTCCGTTCCCTCCAACTGTCTCGCCCTGCACGCCATCGCCAACATTGGCGGGAAAGAAATAGCCGAGTCCCTCACACCTGACGTCTATTCTCTCCTCATCAGTCCGACCTCAGAAGACTTCGTGAAGAAGAAAGCTGCCCTAACACTCCTCCGTCTCTACCGTAAATACCCTACCGTCGTCCCAGTCTCCGAATGGGGTCTCCGAATAGTGTCCATCCTCGATGACAGTTCGCTCTCCGTCTGTCTCTGCGCCGCCAATCTCGTCCTCGGTCTCTGTTCTTCGGGCGGAATGACGGATGGTGAATTGTTGAAGATTGTGTTCCAGAAGGCGGTCGAGAGGCTTAATGCTCTCGTGGTGAGAGGAGAGGGGAGAGAGGATTATGTGTATTATAAGGTCCTGGATCCTTGGCTTCAGGTCGCTCTGTTGAGATTGATCCGGACGGTGCCCGTTCTAGGTGAGTCTCTCTTCTGTTTGTTCTGATGACGTTTTCTGGATGAATGCGGGAATGGTGGAGGCGGTGGGAGTTGGGCTACGCTAGAATGGCGAGTAAGCCCTCAGAGGGAGAGGAGAGAGCATGATATCCTGCTGTCATACCTATCTCACAGGGTCCCTCTTTCGGCTTACGGTTGAAGGTGAAGCGCCGTGATGCTGCATCAGTGGATGGGCTGAATGACAATCGTCGAGAGACCTGTGTTTATTTGGGCAGTCTTTTCGGAGCCAGTTTGATTATTACGTGCCCACAGTGGATGAGGCGAGAGGGTTGAAAGATGGTCTGCGTTTCGGGGAGAGAGTACAAGGCTTCATTGATGGAATCTTCGCCGACTCCCTACATCCAGTGAGGTTTTTTCGTATCCTGTTTGCTGCATGTCCTTTCTGTGCGTCAATAGCTGGCGTGCGGGTATGCGGGCAGCTGTTGTGGATATGAAGTGCAGAGCAAATCGGAGAGAGACGATGTTTGTTCCGACTTTTCTCCCTTCAGGGTCCCGAATTGGACGCGCTGCCCTTTCTTCCCAACATATCTTCAACTTTAATTGGTACTCTTGGTTCCCTCGCCGATTCAGATTGGGGAGTACCAATTAGAGCTGTATTTATGCCGTAAACTGTAAGGCGACAGGAGGTGGAAGCGGCAACGCTGCATTATAAACTACTTCTTTTCCTATTTCGTTGGGAAGCTGCAGTCTAGCGGCGATAGCTTCTATCTCCTTCCCTTCTTCTCTACTTTTCTTTTACCCGACGGGCTTCGTCAAGCTGGAGAAAGGAAAATCGCTGCCTTCTGGGCACGAAATAAACCAGCACTTCACTGATTCGCCACAATTCGGTTCTGAGCGCTTCACTGATCCGTCACAGTTCAGTTTTTTCCCTTCGGTCTCAGTTGTATGTCAGCTGCACTGCATATATTGCAGCTTGTCCTATTGAAGTGCTACCGTAAAGTTCGGGTCATACCTGGCAGCAATTGCCTTTTTCTTTGTGCAGGGATGGATTGCACTAGTTTCTGGACATCATACTGATTCATGCCATAATGACAGAGGATCCAACCATTCGATTAACACTTCACAATGTCCTACAAACCATTCTTACCAGCACAGCTACCCCGCGAAATGTTCAACACAATAACGCTCTTAATGCTATCCTGTTCGAAGCAATCAATCTCGCGATCCACCTCGATCCATCCTCTCCGCTCGTCACAACTGCTACGCAGCTTCTTTCCAAGTTCGTGGTCTCCAAAGAAACCAATATACGGTACCTTGGGTTAGATACGATGGCTCATCTCGCTGCTCGAGCGGGAAGGGAAAGTTTGGAGGTTGTCAAGCGTCACATGGACACTGTTTTCCTTGCGTTACGAGACCGCGACGTGAGCGTCCGACGGCGAGGACTGGATCTGTTGTACTCCATGTGTGACTTATCTAATTCGCGAGTCATCGTTTCCGAATTACTTCGCTACCTGCCATCCGCCGACATCAGTCTTCGAGAAGAGATGGTACTCAAGATCGCTATTCTAGCTGAAAAGTTTGCTACCGAATATAATTGGTACGTTGACACGATCCTCAAGCTCATGAATTCCAGCGGTGGCGCCGGGGACTATGTCGGAGATGAGGTTTGGTATCGAGTTGTGCAGATTGTCGTCAACACCGAAGAACTGCAAGAGTATTCTGTAAAACGTTGTATGGAGGAGTTGCGGACTCAATCTGACTGTCACGAGAATGTGGTCAAGATTTCTGCGTATTTGCTGGGAGAATACGGTCATCTCATCGCGAATGAGAAAGGATTTGTGAGTCTGAGCTTCTATAACTAACGTTGACTGACTGTGAAACAGGCTCCTATTGAGCAATTTCAAGCGCTGCACTCGAAGAGCAACTTGTGTTCCAACGCTACGAAGGGAATCCTTCTCACGACATACCTTAAATGGCTCAACCTCTTCCCTGAAATTTCGGAGCAGCTTCTTGCTGTCTTCCGACGCTATTCGGAGTCCCTCGATGCCGAATTGTATGTTGACTCTCCGCCCTTGCTTCTTCCTACTGACTGGGATTCCAGGCAACAACGAGCATGCGAAGCATTAGCCATTGCAGGGCATGCACAAGCCGAAAGCCTTCTAGCAGCCCTTTGTGACGAGATGCCTCCCTTCGCGGAACGAGAGAGCGCCATCCTCCATCGTCTTTTGAAAAAGCACGGCGACATCGCACCGAGCGACAAGAGTCGTTGGATCACAGACAGCGGTGCGGCTGCCGGGGAGAGGAAGCGCGGACTGAGTCTGGCCGTCAATGGATCGGCAAATGGGACTACTTCCCAGGCTCCTGTTCCAGTGCCACAATCTCATGCAACGGCGCCTCCCCAATTAGAACAGCAGCAACAACCTTCTCCGCCTCCTGTTCCTCCCCATCCAAATCGAGCCACGACGAGTGATATCATGAATGATTTAATGACTCTGGAGGGTCTCAGCATGTCTGATTCGGCGGCACCAATGGGAATAACTCCCTCCGCATCGAACGCCGCTCTGGAGCCGGAGAAGAGCTTGTTAGGGGATGATATTGTCACCTCTCCATCCACAGTCGCTCCGTCGCTCCCAATTCTAACACCTGCTCCGCCACCGCCAGTTCCTGCTGCTCCCTCCATCATGCTCACTCATGGAGCTGATAAGTGGCTCACACGGTTGCAATACTCATCCGAAGGGATCCTATGGGAAGACGGTCAGATCCAGATTGGGATGAAGACAGAGTTTCATGGCCACATGGGCCGTCTCGCCATTTACTTTGGTAATAAAATCGATCGATCCTTGGAGAGTTTTACGTCGACTATTGACAAAAGTCAAATGGAGGATCCAGAGGCTCTCGAGATTACTATACCCAAGATCGTCGCAAATACCATTGGCCCTATCACCCAGATTCAGCAGCTGGTCCATGTTGAGTGCAAGGACATTTTCAAGAAGCCACCCATTCTCAAAGTCTCTTATCTAGCCGGCTCACTTCAAGTCTTGAACCTGCAACTCCCACTTTTCCTGTCCAAATTCATTGAACCAGTCGCTAAACTTCCGGCGGCCGACTTTTTCGAGCGGTGGAAGCAGATTGGCGGTCCACCGCGAGAATCCCAGAGCATTTTCCCCATCAAGCTGAAGGGCGACACCGAGATTGATGTCGAGAGAAACAAGAAGATCGTTTCTGGATTACGGATGGGTCTCCTCGATGGCATCGATCCAAATCCGATTAATATCGTCGCTGCTGGAGTTCTTCACATGAGCACTAACGGCAAGGTGGGTTGCCTGGTTCGTTATGAACCTAATAAGGATGCAAAGGTACGCCGGTTTGATTTGACGAGAGCACTGCTCAAAGCTTCTTTCATAGCTTGCACGATTAACCATTAGGACAACAAACGAGAACGTCTCGCAACAGCTCATGGAGCTCTTCAAGGGACCGATGACAGCTACGCAAATTCCAAAGCTCTCATAATGATCCGCCTTCTTTCCTCTTCAATTCTGTAAATTGGTTTATTGGTCCATTGGTCTGTTGTTCGATCATGGGTCCTGTTATGCTGATAAAGGTCCTGCTATCTATTGTCGAGGTATACCCTTTTCTGGAATTCAATACTGGTGAACAAAGTCTAACATGTTTAACGTAACACGTTCTGCATTCGCGACGGCACGTGTGGAAGTCAGGAAAAATCTGGAAGAATCACCGTCTCCCCGTCGAATTGTGCTGACTCAGGGATATTTCGGTCTGCCGTCAATTTACCAATTTGTTTACCAATAACTGCAGCTGCCGGCTTCTGCCCAACCACATCACGCCCTTCTCACACCAGCTGACACCAGAAGCGACCAAGGTGGCATTCCGACTGCCTTGCCTTATAAATAAACACTCTTCTCCTTCAGCCTCCGCAACACTAACCTGAACTGGAAAAATGAACGGCAACACAACCGCGCCCACTCCACCATTGTATTCTCGCACTCCCCTTCTCACATCTCCTATCCTCTCTTCCCGTACAGGGACTCACACCTTCCTTAAGCTTGAGAATGTGCAACCCAGCGGGTCATTCAAATCTCGGTACGTCAGCGTCCCATGATGCACCCTTCTGTTCGCGTCTGACCAACGTGAGTAGGGGAATCTCACATTTTCTACAATCTGTACACCTTGCAAGTGACGGAGAGATTCATCCAATCATCGCCTCCGGCGGGAACGCCGGTCTTGCTTGCGCTTGCAGTGCTGTGGCACTAGGCTTGAAGCGTTGCACCGTGGTTGTCTCGTCCACAACCTCCGACGAGATGATTGCTCGTCTTGCGGTCGTGGGTACCTCAGCCACGACGAAAACTGAAGTTATTCAACGCGGGGAGAGCTGGGCGGAGAGTAATGCGTATGCTTTGGAACTGGTGGAAGAGGGGAAGAAGCGAGGGGAAGGAACTGTCTATGTTCCTGCATTTGACGATCATAGAGTAGTGGAAGGACACGCTAGTATGGTGCATGAGATCAAAGAGCAACTTTTTGAGCTTGGAGCGATGGGTGCAAATGAGAAACCGAGCGGAGTACTCGTTGCTGTGGGAGGAGGAGGTTTAATTGCTGGTGTTTTTCGAGGATTGGAAGAAGTAGGATGGGACGATGGTTCGTGCTTGCCCTCTTCCCTTGAGAATCCACAAGGCTGACAACAACGAAACAGTCCCTGTGGCGGCCTTCGAGACTTCAGGCGCCGCCTCTTTCATTGCCTCTCTTTCCGCATCTCGTCCCTCCACCAGGACCACGTCAGCCACTAACACCCCACCAGACTTCGAAGTAAACCTCCAAAGCCTTCCAGCGATTTCAACCATCGCGGGCTCCTTAGGCGCAAAACGCGTATCGCATGACAGCATGGAACGTGCTCTAAGGAGGAAGGGGGACGTAGTGAGCGTAATTGTATCCGACCCCAGAGCAGTTGCTGGCATCGAAGGATTTGCTCGTACGAATTCTTGCTACGGTATTTCTGAACGAGCTGATGTGTCCTCGAATTGGAACTATAGGAGACCATCAGATCCTTGTCGAACCAGCTTGTGCCGCCGTCACCCCGTATTACTCCTCGTCCGACGCTCACAGCGCCGAATTTTTGCGAACCATCTTCCCTAAGGCATCTTGGGATTCAGAAGGCGCGAAGCGACCCGTGATCGTCGTCATTGTCTGTGGAGGGAGTGGAGTGTCGATTGAGCGAGTTGGAGCGTGGAAAAAGATGTTTGCTGAGAGAGGCGAAGGGATAGGAAGTGTGAAAATCTTCTCGCGGGACGAGCAGAAGGAGCGGGTGATAGACGCTTAGGCCAACAACAATAATATGAACCAATAATAGGGCCTTGGGAAATGGTATCCATTGGAAGCGCAATGATGCTCTAGCCACCTCCAGAAGGGATCAAAGTTTCCCTCCCACTCCTGTGCCTTCCTTCCGCTCCTCCTTCAATTCTTCCTCCACAGCCTCTCTCAAAGCCTTTGCCTGTCGCTCCCCTTCTTCATCTTCCAACTCTCCCCTCCTCTCAATCAATCCAGGAATACCAAGTACGGGCAAGTTCCTCTCCCTCGCCTTCTTGTCCTTCTCCAGAGACAGATTCCTCAAATCCGGCGCTGGGACAAAGTGCCAATGAATGTGAGGGACAGATTGTCCATATCCTTGATTAGAGACGAGGTTGAGGTCTCGATTGCCTGTCACTATTCTCGCGTATAAACATGAGATGATGAAAGAGATGGGGGGAGGCCCGTACCCCTTGCGATAGCACGAGAGAGGAGTGGCATCAGTCCGCCAACTTTGGCAGAAAGAGACGGGGGAAGGTCGTGCCTTTAACACCTATTAGTGACGGCAGAAAGGAAGAGAAGGGACGCACAGACGCTCATGGTGTGCTTTGGGGATAAGAATCGTGTGGTAGGCCCGGATGGGATTTATGTCTGTCTATGCAAGGAAGACATGAGTTAGAGATCCCTTATGAATGATTGTATTTGGTCTTATGAAAGGAATACATTCCATTCTTCCGCTGAAGCTTGAGGATGTGAAGCTCTCACAGAACTGAGCCGTCCCTCGACTGCAATCTCTCTTGCCTTCTGCTCAAACGCAAGTTGTCGCAGCTACGAATGATAGGGAATGTACCAAGTGCACAGAACGATATTGTGAGGCGAGAAAGGAGAATATCGCGTTTAACAATTAAAGGAGCATGTGCATATCTGCCACATCCTCAACCTCCTGCTCTCGACAACAACTACAGAATGAGGAAAACCTTCGGGTTTGCCTAACTGAAAGAAATAACGTCGGTCTCCGTTCACATTCGGGACCACGAGGGACGTGATGGGAAGATTGAGTGGAGTAAGCAAAAGATGAGAGAAAGATCATGCCATCGTGCTTATGCAAATCTACTTCCAGGTCAGGTAGACATTTTGAAATGCTCCATCTCAATTGGAAGGTCTTAGGTCGGCTGAACAAGTTGAAGCAGGCAGATGCGAAGAAGGGGTAACTTACCCTCTGTCCTGCTTATCACAAAGGGAATGATGCTTCTCTGTACCACAAAGAGAACTTGTTCTTGTTAAGAACGAAGCAATGTCTTGGAGACTACAATTGTAATGGCAATGCGAGAACAAACGATCTTCCCGTAAATAGGTTGAGTTGGTTCATGAAGAGACAAAAATAAAGATGAAATGGTATAAAAATGTGCGGGAGAGATCAAATAATAAATAGAGTGAGAGATAAAGGACAGACCTAAGAACGCTACGGAGTGCTGATCTTCCCACACCTACGACCACTAAATCATTCTATGCTACTCTACCTCACCACGCAATGAGAGCAGAGAGCCCACCTTGAAAGCGTCGGCCTCTCCGCAGACGATAGCGCAGAAGACGCAGTGTTCGCTGAAGGAGAAGGCGGAGCGTTGGGAGGCAGCATGGAGTGTGTTTATCAGATGGGAGGTCATTGTCCCACCTCTTCGATGTAATGCACTTCTGCTTCTTCAATCAGTTTGAGGTCATCTGCACGTGATATCAAGTCGCCAACCCTGTTGCCTACTTCCACCTGTTTTTGATTTCTTATATCCGTTGCTTCTGCGTTGCTTAAATCTTACATTGATTTCTTGTTGATATTCTGTTGATTCTGTGTTGATTAATTTACATCCATCAGCTGTCCATTTCTCGGCACCTCCGCTCTCAGGCCGAAGCCCTTTTCAGTATATTATTACCGTACGACCCCCAGTGACACCACAACATGCTCTTTCACGTATCCTCCTCACGCGAAGACCCAGCTTCTACGTCCAACCAGCGCTCCATCACCCGTCTCTCTCTCCCCCACCCTTCCTTCGCTCTCTCTCACATCCGTCATCGTTTCCCTCTCACCAACCATCATCAACAGCTTCACCAGCAGCATCCGCGGAGCCACCTAGGAGCAAATGGGAAGGAGGATGGAGATGCTGAAGAGCTCCCAGTGGTGTACAGGTGGACGCCGATCGTCAGCGGCATCCTTTGCCCTTTCAGCATCATGATGGAGATCCCTGGTCTGACCGATCACTGGTTCGCTCTTTCTTTCTCTTTCTTTCCCATTCGAATCAGTGAACAATATTCGCATGCTGATCACGAATGGTGGACGGCTTGCAGGTACGTCAAGACGGTCGATAACGTCCCAGTCGTGTATCAGAACAATCCTACGATCTTGAACGTCGCCCTCGGATTCAGTATGTCCTTCGCTGTACTCGCCAACATAGCATTGATCATGCGGTTCGTCCTCCCTCCACCCACCTCATCCCCACACTGACCAACCCAATATGATCCAATATTCAATGACGACAGCTTCCTCGAACATCGACCAAGAACCAGCACCCTCATAGCCATCTTCTTCCTGACATTACATGACATCCTCAACATCATCAGCCTGATTTGGTTTGCCATCATCCACGCCGTCGACGATGGGTTCACCTACGGACAGTCCTTCTACCTCGTCCTCGTATCCACCGTCATTTCCCTCATCGTCAACGGCTCCCTCATCATCGACGCTTACCTCTTCTTTCGTTCGGCTAAGGGCAGCGGGTTGACGGAGAGACAGAGGGGGCTCGTTGTTTGCTTCATGGTTTGGCTTATTTGGTTGAGTTTTGGAGCTGGGTGTAATGTGCAGATATTGAAGATTTCGTGTGTCTTCCTTTTGATCATTCTCTTCACGTCCCTGTCTATACCATATTCTTTACATTCCTGCCTCGTAATGACTCTGTTTGGGACGGATCTGATGCGCTATGCGATGTAGGTTCCAAGACTCGCTCTATTATACCCTCACAACGATCGGGACGACCGGTAAGCCCTTCTACTCATAACATCAATAAACATAGCTGAGGATGAACGACGAAGGATTCGGAGACTTCCATCCCACCACCACCCTAGGCAAAGTCTTCTCAATCTTTTACGACTCCGTGTGTCTCCCATCATCCCACTACCAAACGCACCGCAAACCACTGACCACGCGATTGATGGCTGATGGAAATAGGTAGGAATAGTCATGCTCGCCGTCCTTGTCGCTTCCACACGGGAAACCGTCATTGAGGGATTCGAGAAGTCGTACAGGAGCAGGAGGGAGAGGATCCTGCGGAAGGCGAGGGAGAGGAGGGAGGTAAAGGAGCGAAGGTGGTTCAGGGAGAGGTTTGGGAGGGTGAAAGATCATCACCATCGCCATCGCCATCGTCATCGCCATTCCCATTCCCATGATCATGAAAATACCGTTGAGAAAGGGAAAGGGAAGGATGGGGGCGAACCGGTAGAGTGGGAGGCGCCATATGCCATTAGGGAAGAGGAGGAGAGGGTTAGAGAGGAGACAGCAGGTCTGTTCTCTAGGCTGTTTCGGAGGGTGCGGAAGCACGCTCAGCACCTCCCTCAGCCCTTGGAGCGCTTGAGGAAGGTTGGAACGGGGTCGGAGAGCGAGAAGGAGCAGGAGTTGGCGTTCAAGAGGTTCAGGAGGGAGATGGAGGATGAGGAGATGGAGGAGTATTTGACAAAGATTGGTTTGAGCGTCTTGCTATTCTTCTTCTTTTGGGTCGTACGTCCGCTCTTGCGAAGCATTTTTTTGCGCAATAGAGCTGAGGGATTGTTATGGATAGGTCGGAACGATCGTTTTCCATTTCACTGAGAGGTGGAATTGGTTTGATTCGTCCGTTCCATCTTTCTTCAAACTTCGAGCAGTGGATGAACATTCCGTTTTGACACAGGTTCTGGTTCTGCTACGTGACCTTCTCGACGATTGGGTATGGGGATTTCACTCCTACAACTCCTGCAGGTCGCGCCTTTTTCATCGCATGGGCCATCTTCGGTATCAGCACTCTAACCATCTTATTCTCTGGTATGCTACCTCCACTTCCTGTCGAAGAAACTGTTTTGACATGGTCATTGCAGTATGCGCCGAAGCGTGGTCTGCTCGCTTCAAGCACAGCCTGCGTTCAGCCTCGATGCGGCGTGCCTTCCACAAATTCCAATCCTCCCGTCCCGACTCCCCCGTGTCCTCCTCACCTTCCAACCAAGACCATCCCGCCGCCGCAAACAGTCGGCATCCGGCGTACGAAATGCATATTCTCGCTTCCAAGCTCAAGGAATCCTTCAAACACCTCTCCTCCTCGGAACGCAGGGAGGAGAACGGTTCTGGTTCTAGTTCCAGTGCGCTCCCACAGAAGATCGTTGAGGTCGCCCCAATCCTTCAACGTTTGAAGACGGATCCCGTCGCAGTGGACATGTTGGAGAAGGACGTGGAGCTGTTGAGCGGAGGAGATGCGGAGGAGAAGGAGAAAATTGAGCGAGTGCTGTTTTGGGCGAACGCGGAGAAACACTTTGAAGATCTCGTCAAGTTCTCGGAGGAGTGCATTCGCATCGCTAGGGAGACGGAACATTTTTTCGCTGTCCTTCAGGACGGATTGATGGACGAGCCCATGGTCCCGATGGGGGAGATGCCGACGGAAGGAGCGAGAAGGAGCGAGAGAGGGGACGGAGGAGGAAGACGAGGAAACCATCATCGGCGGATCGCCTTTGGCCTCAAATTCTCTACCTGTTTCGTCAGAGAAGGAGAAGGAGAAGACGACGACGGAGTTCCGCCAATTTTCTACTGAGGAAAGGGTGCAATACGTCCAGGAAGCTTCAAAGCGGCTCAAGGAGATCTTGGATTCGCGACCTCCGCCCGCTGCCCCAGGTCAAGAAGCAGAAGAAGAGCAAAGTCTCCCTCCACCTGCCCTAGTATCGCCTGACTCTCTTCCACCTGAACCTGGCCGGATGAGGACTTCAGTCTCATTCATCGAACCAAAGTGGGATGAGAAGTCGCAGTAACGACCTGTTTCTCACGTTTCCTTGTTCAGTTCTCAGTCGCATGTCGTTCCGCTATACACGTCCAACGATTATCCTTATTTCTCTATGCGTTTTCCTCCAATCAGGCATGAGTCCAACCGCTACCGTCCCGTCGTCTTGTTGTTTTGTACCATCACATATCAGTACTCAGTGTGAGCCGTCCATGTAACGCAGTGAATTGATCACGTCTACGACGTTTGAAGCGTTGCCGTTGTGGTGCCTTGCCTGTACAACTTCGTGCTCACATTGGCACTCGTTTCGATCAATATACTCAGGAAAGTGAGATGTCAAGCTTGCATGTTACTGTCGGTTACCAACATTTCCAAAGCATCATTCATGTCATTGTACAACACAGATATCGTTTACGACGGGACAACAGGAGGGAATGGTGCGATCAGGGAGAGTTCTATAAAAACACTGGCATTATTCAAACGCTCAAGCCGACTTCTTTCGCGAAGATGGATGCTGCCTTTTCCCCAATAGCTAAAGCAGCGTGATATGTGTTCTATTCCTCTCCCGTCAGATTGTATTCATGAGAATCCATTCTCACTTACACCGCTCAGATTTGAAGGCGCGATACCAAGGTCAGCCACTTTGAGATTCTTCACCCCATACACAGACAGGTTGGCGTCCACAACTCCGCCGTTTTGTCTGAACTTCATCGGAGTCGTTGCAAGTGTATGCCTTGAACCATGTTAGCTGCTTGCTCCAAAGTTTACGCAAAATCAACCCGTACCAAGTTGTCACCACTTTATCGCGCACCCAGTTTTCAATGGCCTTGTCATCCTCCTCGGAATAGTTCAGAGTTGTCACAGAGTTTGCGTCCCACGTCGCATACTTCTGAGCACGGGCATTTGAAGTTGAGGAGAAAACAGGATGATGAGTGCCAAGTTCTCCACGATACGAGGGCATCCTTCTAGCAGATTCTCGAGTGGCTTTGTACGTCCATAAGAAGGAATGAACATCAGCATCGTTGGTGAGGAAAGGTGCTTTGTAATCCGGAGGCGCATCAATATCGGCTGAAGTGATATGAATGTGACCTGTTGTATTCCTGATCAATTAATGTGGTCCAAGAGCTGAAGCGATATATACCCTTAGAAAGAGCATGGGATAGAAATGTAGCTAGCCAGAAATATTTCCCAAATTCAACTCCAGTCAGGTCACCGACGTAGCCAGATCCTTGCACAACGTTGGTTGTCACTTTATCCGTAGTCGTTTCGCCCTTGGAAAGTTGCTCGAGTGTGGATGATGCAAAGTTCGCCATGAAAGGGAGTCGAATCTTTGCGACACTGCAGGTAATTCAGTATAAGACACTGGAGGGGAAACCATTTGCATACCCATCAAAGGCAGTTGTTCCCAGAGGCCCACCACCATTTTTCTCAAACGCAGCGCCAGCTGCTGCAACCACATCAGGCTGTTCCCACAAAAAGGGATCACGAGTGTCTGCTTCGTCAGAAAGATGATACATCTGATGGCACAAGGGATGATCTTGCAAACTGATTAAAATTGTGGTTAGTAAGAACGGATCTTGGTTTATGGAATACGCACTCTGTGCCAACATCTAACTCCACTCTCGACTCCACGCCAGCTCGCGATAACACTTCCTTCTTCCCAATTCCACTTCTCTCCAAAATCAAAGGGCTGTTCAATGCTCCTGCACTCAGAACCACTAGCTTCCTCGCTCGAACCACACCTTTACTGCCATCCTCTTTGACATATTCCAAACCTTTCGCGACTGGCGTAGCATCATCAGAAAGGAGGACCTTCGTGACTCGTGCCTGAGCAATGATGTGCACCTTCGCATCTGGACGAAGTGAACTCTTGTCTGTGATAGGATCATATATGTTGGGTTTCAGCGCGAGAACAGTGTTGGCAGCGAGCAGAGAACGATGTCCAGTAGCACCGTTAATCCACTTGGCAAAAGGGCCGATTGCGTTGACGGAGTTGAAATCCATGACACTGCGTCGAGACAGTCAACACTGTAACATTTTTCAGGTTTGTGAAATGTTCTACGCACTCTTCCTTGTGTTCGAGCCCAAGAGCAACACCAGCGTTAATCCACTCCTTTGAGACTGGCGCAGGTTCTGGGTTGGAAACATGCAACGGTCCATCATATCCGTGAACGTCTTCCTTGCCTGGCAAGTAGTGGTTTTCAATCTGGAAAATGCCTTAGGATGAATTCGTTTCTCATATAGAAGCCAGAACCCACTTTTCGCAGATAGGGCAACAAACCCTCATAGTCCCAGCCTTCAGCCTCTTTACCCCAAGCGTTGAAATCCCCCTTGTTCCCTCGAGCGTAACACATGAAGTTGATTTGAGAGCTACCACCAACTCCATGACCTGTTGACCCATCAGTAAGCCTACATTGAGAGCTAAGCAAAATGTCAAACCCCAAGTATTAAAAGTAGGTTTCCCGTTCAGTTCTTCCATAGGCTGCGAAAACACATTTTTGACAAGTGTCGACGGTGGGAAGACGTTGCGCCAAAGGTTTGCAGGAATATGTGCATCTTGTGAGATGTTAGCAGGTCCAGCTTCGATGGCCACGATCGATATATCTGGGTTCGCAGCTGCGAGCCTGGAGATGAGGACACACGCAGAGGTGCCACAACCAGCAACAACGATATCTGCTTCTTCAGGTGGATTGATCTGCATGATGTTGATTTAGACGATGGTCCAAAGTGTGCTCTAGCTCCTCCTTTTATGCAATATCAGGTCCGGAGCCGCTGCCTCGACCCCCGAAGCGTCAAGTTATTTGAGGTGGAGGATTGTACCCACTTACGAGTCACCGCCTAGGCCGTTCTCCTTCTCCCACTATTTGCAGGGAGCTCGGTGGAGGCGGAGTGGAGCTCTGGATTCAATTGCGACAGTAAACAGACAATGTCTGTTGTGCTAAAAGAGGGAAAGCTAACTTGGCTCTCTTTCATAACATCCTATTCTCCCTCCTTGAGGACTAGACGAACAAGGAGCATGAATCACACGACGTATC
Organism: Atractiella rhizophila; assembly: GCA_021432655.1. Lineage (NCBI taxonomy): Eukaryota > Fungi > Basidiomycota > Atractiellomycetes > Atractiellales > Hoehnelomycetaceae > Atractiella > Atractiella rhizophila. The sequence goes on along the minus strand of MU271229.1, from coordinate 34,129 downwards.
GACGTATATCAACAGGCGAAAAGATAGTGATAATTTTCCGCACCGAGGTTACGCCCGATGGCACCAAAAGACGGATGCGTTCAGTCATGTACATTTTGAACACTGGACTCAGACTAGGATTGGAGCAGCTTAGCGCTTTCTGCCTGCGTCGCTGCTCAATAGTGCTCAGTCCTGCACACGGATATCCAAGAGCACAACATGCTTTGTAAGCCAAAAGAAACAGTTCACAGCAGAAAGTCGGCAAACATTGATTGAAGCGTCGAAGATGGTCGTCAAAGCTGTCAATCTGTAAAACACAAAGTACCTCAAGTTGAACGTCACACAACAACATTTTGAATTGAAGAGGTTCTGCGTACGTTCCGAAATACTGAAAACTTTGAAGATGACCTTTTGACATGCATAACATAACGCACCTCATCATGATTCATGAACTGAGAATGTCCAGGTAAGGATTTCATGCCGGAAAAGCACAGTAAAAGACATGGGTTAATATGGTGGTAGTGGAAATTTACAAAGTAGTATAGCGAGGTCGCGAAGTTGCGAAGGAGCCAGAGCGACCAGAAGATACTATTGGAAGCACTTTCTCCTGAGCCGTCCATTTAGGACGTAGGATGCACTTGGACTGGCGGAATGACCTTCCCATTTAAGAAACTGCCGCTTTGGCAGTTGTGGTCTGTGCACACGCTTCAGATTCCGTTGCAACGACCACTTCAGTTTCTGAGCTCCAGCCATCAACGTCCTTCCCAACCCACGCGGAAATCAACCAGACCCAACACTAGGTGCGTGTATCCTTTCCTTTGCGTTGGGGGAGCTGGGCAAGACGAAGTGTTGGTCTGTGCAATAAAAGCAGGAAGAACAAAAAGTCGCGTCATTTTTCGTCGATCCCCTTTCCAAACCAAAAAGCCAACGACGCCACAAGGAGCTTTCTTGCTGATATTTCGTGTTTCCAACAGATTTTCATAAATCAATATGTCTGCCGAACAAAGGAGTGATTCTGTCTACATGGCCAAGTTGGCTGAACAGGCGGAGAGATATGACGAGGTGAGACTTTTTTTTCTCTTTTCTTGTATGTGAAAGGATGGGATTGCTAATTTGGTTCATGTTTCTATAGATGGTCACCTACATGAAATCGGTTGCGTCCCTCGACGTCGAACTCAGCATTGAAGAGCGCAATCTCTTGTCCGTCGCTTACAAGAACGTTATTGGAGCGAGGAGGGCGAGCTGGAGGATTGTCAGCTCTATCGAAGCTAAGGAGGAGGTTCGTCTCACGGTCATATGTGAAAAAGCCAGATTTTTGACTTGGAATTTGAAATGAGCAGAACAAGCCCTCAAATGCCCCTGGAGCCAGCGTTGGCGCCATCAAGGGATACAGGGAGAAGATTGAAAAGGAGCTTGAAGGAATTTGCGAGGACATCCTTGAGGTTTTGGACCAGCATCTCATCAAATCTGCTGAGTCTGGCGAGTCGAAGGTCTTCTATCACAAGATGTGCGCCACTTCTCCTTCCTGCAGTTCCAGATATGAAGCCATTGACTCGAATTTGCGATTTTGTGGTGTTGGTGGGATAATAGGAAGGGAGACTACCACCGCTACCTCGCTGAATTTGCCACTGGTGATAAGAGGTCAGGATCGTCCACCGCCTCCCTTGAGGCCTACGAGGCGGCGTCAACCATCGCTAACTCTTCTCTTCCGCCTACACACCCCATCCGTACGTCATCTTTCTATTTTGTCGCACACACTCTCTAACTATTTCGCCGTTAGGTCTCGGACTCGCCCTGAACTTCTCAGTATTCTACTATGAGATCCTTAACTCGCCCGACAAGGCTTGTCAGCTCGCAAAACAGGCTTTCGACGAGGCGATTGCCGAGTTGGATACTCTCAGCGAGGAGAGCTACAAGGATTCTACTCTCATCATGCAGCTCTTGAGGGACAACCTTACGCTCTGGACGAGCGACATGGGCGATGGCGCTGAGGCTGGTACGTGACAACATGATTTCCGTTTGCGTTTGCGTTGGAATTGATGATTTGTTGGGTAACAGCTAAGCCTGAAGCGGAGGAAAAGCCTGCTGAGGAGGCGGCTCCGGCTGCTTGAGGAAGATAGAGAGATCGATTGCGTTGATGAGGAGGAGAACGGCTTTTGAGATTCGATACGATAGACACCTTTATCTCGTTGTTTGACTTCGTTCTCCCTTCTCTTCTCCTACGCTCGCATCTTGCACTTGCGTTTCTCCTTATTCTCGCCTTATTTCAACAAGAATTGAAGAAAGATGTTTGAATACTGTCAATGAAATCGATTACTGTCATAGACGATGCCACAACTCCCTCTTTCTGTCCTCCGTACAATACAGCGGATATGATAAAAAAGATCATGAACCCCAACCCCAACCGAATCCCACTTGCACGATCATCGCCGAATCACGCCCGCTGATAACAGATAAAAGTGCAGCTGAAAAAAATCTACCACCATCAACCCAACATCGACCATCAAAACAGCCCTATTTCAACGCAAGCACAACCAAAATGTCCATCACAAAAGTGCACGCTCGCCAAATCTTCGATTCTCGTGGGAACCCGTTCGTTTTTCCTTCTCCTCTCCGTGTCTTTATGATCGCTGTAGGCTGATTTGAGACGCGCTTAAAGCACGGTCGAAGTGGACCTGCACACCTCCAAAGGCCTCTTCCGCTCTGCTGTGCCCTCTGGCGCCTCAACCGGTGTGCACGAAGCGGTCGAGCTGCGAGATGGGGACAAGAAGGCGTATGTTGGAAAATCGGTTTTCAAGGCGGTCAAGAACGTGAATGAGACCCTTGGGCCGAAGCTGATCGAGAGCGGATTGAAGGTGACGGAGCAGGAGAAGATCGATGCGTTGTTGAAGCAGATCGATGGGAGTGAGAATAAGGGAAAGTTGGGTGCTAATGCCATCCTGGGCGTCAGCATGAGCGTCGCGAAGGCCGGAGCGGCTGAATTGGTGAGAATCTCTTCTCTCCCTTCATTTTATCCTTCAATCTTTGGCCGGAGGCAAAGCCGCTGACGATTTTTATTGCATGCAAATGATAGGGTCTCCCCCTCTACGAGCACCTCGGAAACCTCGCTAAGACCTCGAAACCATATGTCCTCCCTGCTCCCTGCTTCAACGTCATCAATGGTGGGTCGCATGCAGGCAACAAGCTCGCTTTCCAGGTGCATTTCTAATCCCCCCGTGAGCGAGGATGGTGATTGACTGGTGTGATGGAAAAGGAATTCATGATCGTCCCTACTGGCGCAAAAGATTTCACGGAGGCGATGAAGATTGGAACTGAGGTTTGTTTCATCTCCTCTCGCAGAAGGACGGCAGATCTTAAACGGAAACAGGTCTATCATACCCTTAAAAACGTGATCAAGGCCAAATACGGCATCGATGGTTCGTCCCTTCCATTCTATGGAAGATGTGAACTCATGGGAGGAGTGCAGCCATCAACGTTGGTGATGAGGGAGGATTCGCTCCTAACGTCTCCGGAGCTGATGAGGCGCTTGAGATCCTCACCGAGGCCATCACAAAGGCTGGATACAGCGGAGAACAGGTAAAGATCGCCCTCGGTTCGTTAATCCCCTTGCTTATGGATCATATTTGGCTGATTGTCGTCGCGCTGTTCTTGGTTAAGACGTCGCCAGTTCCGAGTTCTACAAGGATGGCAAGTATGATTTGGACTTCAAAAACCCCAATTCCGACCCTTCAAAATGGATTACTGGCAAGGAGTTGAGCGACGTGTACTTGGGATACATTAAGAAGTACACCAACATCATTTCTATCGAAGATCCCTTTGACCAGGACGACTGGGAGGCATGGAGCCACTTTACCCAGAATTCGCCAATCCAAATCGTTGGTGACGACCTGACGGTCACTAACCCGATCCGCATCAAGACGGCCATCGAAAAGAAGGCGTGCAACGGCCTCTTGTTGAAGGTCAACCAGATTGGAACAATCTCGGAGAGCATTGAAGCGTATGATTCCTTACTGGGATGGAGGGAAGGATGATGTAATGCTTCATGACAGGTCTAAGTTGGCTCAGTCTGGTGGATGGGGAGTGATGGTCTCTCATCGCTCTGGGTGCGTCTTCTGTTTTCTTACACTTCACGGACTTGATTGACACCATCCCTCGTCACAGAGAGACAGAGGACACGACCATCGCTGACCTGGTCGTTGCCCTTGGGGTTGGACAAATCAAGACTGGCGCTCCTTGCCGTTCTGAGCGTATGCGTTCTCTTCATCCTCTCCACGTAATTATTAGATCCTAAGATGGTGAAATCGCAGGTGTCGCCAAGTATAACGCTCTCCTCAGGATTAACGAGGAAATCCAAGATGCAGTCTACGCGTCTGATAAAGGCTTCGCGAGGGGAACCACCAAACCTGCCCTCCTCAAGTAATCTTATTTGCTAGGGTGAGCGAGGGGAGAGTTTGGAGGAATGGGTTTCAAATAGACTTTGTGATTGTGTTTGAGTTTGTTCCTGTTGAACTGAACTGAAACAAATAGCAAATGAAATGAAATGAATAGCTGATATGTTATAGACACTGGAATCGCAACAGCGGAACACTTTAAACATCCCACGGCTTCGCCCGCATGACAAACTCACAATACGTCTAGAAACAGATCTTCGTCGCATCAGCGATCAGGACTCATTGGACCTTCACTTGCGCTCCCATCTCCCGCTGCCTTGTCTCGAACATCTGTTCTACTCGGTGGATTTGCGATTATGCCAGCTGGGCTATCACGAGCTGGCCGCCAGATGCTGTTCATCATAGCCACACTGTTGGGCATCCCATCGTCATCTTTCGGACTTAGAAGAAAGAAATGCAGGAATGGCTGACCTCGCTGCTCCAGGTAGAGGCGGACCACTTTGCTCTCGACCTGGTGTGGCACCGGGAATGGAGGCGTGTGAGGTGTACGGAGTGCTTGAGTAAAAGGCGCCGTTGGCTCGAGGCTCTGGATGAAGGAGGTTGAGGCCAAAGAGGACACCACTATCCAAGAGCGTCGCGTTGGCAAACGAAGAGCAGCAGAGAGAAGGAGCACGAACCGCAAGCTGTCATCTATGTTGTCACCAAAAAATCGCCGCTTCATCGCAAAGAATGTCCCCGCTGTGAGGAGCGAATCGGAGCCTGCTTGATGTTGTGGGCCTATTCGAGGAACCTGTTCTTTCGTTAGCCTTCTCATTGTTGAAGACAGAGGAAAGGCGTACACCAAGATCATCTGCGACCTCCTGAAGGCCGCCTTTTAGTGTTTTGACCGACTTCATGACATACTACTCAATGTCATTTATGAATGTTTTACTGAATTCTGAAAGAAGATACCTTAATATCCCATATCCGCGGAAACCAAACTTGCATAAGTTCGAAAAATCCTTCCTCGGTATCGGGTAGCGCATCGTCTGTTAGCGACTTGAGAAGGTACCCAAAATCGTATCCGCTTTATCACGATTACATTAGGTCAACAGTCAAGTCGCGAGAGGCGAAAGAATGTGCACCTGTGGAAGCTCACCCATTCCACTCCCTCGTCCTCCAAAACCAATCCACTTGTAATGAGCAAGTTGGCAAAATCATCAGGTTCGATGCCATGCGTGCGATGCCGTTCGAAGTCGAGGCCTGAATTGGTGAGGAGATTGATGGAGTCGGCGAGATACATGTCGGATCTACATCATTCGCCAGCAAGCAAACGCGCTCAGCCCCACATTCCCATTGTGCAGAAAAGGAAGACGCACTCGAGATCGAATTTGAAGTTGAATTGCCAACAGCCATACTCCTCACCCTCCCCTTCCTCCCCTGGCCCTCTCTTGGGTAAATTTCCCCACTCGTCCGTCAGTGTGATCCCCAACTGGATGATCCTCAACAAATCCACGTTACACCTGAGAGTCTGATAATGAAACTCGCTCGCGCTCGCTCCTTTTCCAAACAGCGACAGCCCAACCGGTCGAGCGACCACTCCGGGAAATTCGGTGTCCATCGACACGTAAGGATGCGTGATGATTAGCTCTCGAATGTCTCTGAAGACGGCGGAGAGGTTTTCGGCCCAGACGTCCACGATGCGTACACCGGCGGAAGAGGAGCCTTGAGAAGCAGAAAGCGCAGACATTTTGTCGATTGTTCCGACTTCTGAGCTAGAAACAACGCCAGGTTAGACTCATTTAACAGTGCCTTTGTGGGAGAGAGCTCAGTCGCAACCGTCTGGTTGTTTGCACGGATCAAAATCAATAAAATGATTAAGTTCTGCGAGGCAAGTGAGCAAAGTCTCTTGTACAGTCTCACATCCAAAAAGAGGTCCCAACTCCCAAACATATGTCTGGCCACAGGGACGAGGACTCACCAATCAGCCCTTGTTACCTCAACCCTTCACTCAAAAAACAAACAAGAGCTAACAAAGAATATCCGCTCGTTCCTGTGGAGGCCACAATCTGCTGCCTTGTTGAAAAGAGCACTTGTTTCTGAGATCACTGTGGGCGAATTGTTTGCTTCAAACCTTATCCAGCTTTCATGCCTTTATTGCCGCAGCAGTTTACGGAGCGTACTCCTTCTTGTTTGTCCGCAGCAACCCTGTGGCCTACATCCAGCCGCTCCTTGGTGCTCCAACGATTGTTCATGCACGCTCTGTGGCACGCGGTTTAGTGGGCTCGTCACGTCCCCGAATTGTGTGAGTGGATCTGGTTGAGAGCACCTCCTTAATGTCTCCCGCCAATACACAGTGGGCATGAGTACTGAGTTCTAATTCCCTGCTATGTCTCCGCTTTTTTTTGGTCAATACACGCGCAAATCGTGTTGTTTCATGCAGATAGCCTACCGCAATCTACTGCTAGATGCTGATTTGAGTCGTTCCCACCTTGCAACGCGTCAAAAAAATGGTCTTATCCCTTCAGATTATTTCCCTTGCCACAAGAAACCTGACTGGATTTCATTTTGCAACACGTTGAGTCTTTATCAGTCAAGGCAGTTTCTGATGTGAAAGGCATTGTTGACGTCCAAACGTTGAGATACGTAACACTTGTCTCGCTGTTTCCAGAGCATGAAAGTTGTTTATCTGACCTTCAAATGTTATATATACTTTGGCTGTCGCTTCTTTCTGCTAAGTAGCCCTATTCCGTTGCTAATGCTCTTTCTGAAACAGGAAGTGTTGTTCGCTTTTACATTCTACAACATGTCATTCAGCGAGCTGCTCAAACCATTAGAGTGGCGCATAGTTGATGTTGAGGAATACATCTTTCATGGCACTCAAGGCGGACTGCCATTTCCTCCTCCTTCCCCAGCCTCCGATAGTAGTCAGTACACTTTGACCGATGGAAACGACGCCGAAGCAGGTTTGCCTTCTCTTCTTGCTTCCCCTCTGTTGTCGTTAGCGGTACCTTTAGCGTCAGTTTCCCCAGTAGATTTATTCAGCCAGGCTCCACTTTCGTCACGCGACACTGAGATATCCCGAACAAGAGTGATCTTTAAACAGACTAAAGGTCCGTCATGTCTTTCGTTGCGTAGGTTTGAACTCAATTGTTGCACTTGGGCCAGATGCACGAAATGTGTTTCCTCAACCTGGCGGGAATCTCCCCATTGCAAACACATCCGTAGCAAAAAAAGGTTCAAGTTTTTTTTCTGCGCATGATTTTGAGCTTGAGTTGATATTATATTATGGATATAGCCTCGAATATCAAGACGCTGCAGAAGCAAAAGCCGAGCATTCGCGACTCTGTCTCTCTCGCCCGAATAAAATCTGTCGCCTCCAGCAGATCTACAACTCACATGTATCCCCAAGACCTGGTCCGTCAAGCTGAGTCGCTGTACGAACGCGTTGAAAAAACTGAGTGGGAGAAAAATGAATCACGTCCCGAAGAACTGATGAGGGAAGTGCACGAGCTGTCAGCGTTGTTGAGGAAACATGAAAATAGCCAGTCTAGCGAGAAGGAAGAAGAAACTGCCTTGTCAAAAAGGAGGAAAAACAAAAAAGAAACACCAACTACGGCGGAAAAATCTGACCCTACCCCTCTGAAACGATGGAGCGACATCAAGTTCAGTCCTGAAGATCGATTCGCATTGGAATTTGCTTGCATCTTACTCACCGGGATTCCTCAAGAAGCAACTGCCTACGACATTATCGACCTCGTCACGCTCGGGCCTGAGGTTTTCGCAAATCGAGGAGAGGAGACAGTGGGGGAAAAGGACTATTGGCGCCGTCGCTTCTTGGGGAACGACGGTACTCATATTCCGACAACAATGACTCGGCCGGACGTTGACGAATATGGGAGTGGGAAATTGCCTCCAAAGGCAGAAGCATGCTGGTTCAATCCTCTAGAAAATCGGAGAGCCGTTCTGGTTGCTTACACGGATGTGAGACGCCGAGGATTAGCCAAGAAACATTTTCGAGGTCGTTTCTTCTTCTCCACTAGATATCTGGACATGAATAAGCTTCAGGTTCAATACAAGTCGTCGAGGGAAGAAGTTCTGTACGAAACGAGGGGCAGATTCTGCTTTAAGTTTAATAGTGATGGACTGTGGGATTACGAAAATCCTCGCATGCCTTTGTAAATTCAAGATTCTGAACAAAAATGTTGACATCAAAATGTAATCCGAATATTGTCCTGTAATATTCATTTCCAATCCATGAAATGAATCAAGAAGCTTCCTTCGCAACTTGGGCAGTCCACTGGCCCCTCCCAAAGTCCCTCTTACCCAAAGCCTCGTCAACAATCTTCATTGCCTTCAACACATCCTCCTCTTCCCAATTGCTCCCGGCAATCTGAATTCCAACCGGCAAACCCTCCATCTGCTTTGCATCATACGCCTTCTGATTGTAAAGAGCATCATGGAGGATGGGGGCTCCGCGGCCCTTCAAGTCCTCTTTCCAGGTCGACGGTAGCGCGTCGAGGGAGGAGGAAACACGCGTGACTGGCAGGCACCCGACGGTGAAGTCGAGGATATTGAAGAATATGGTAGCTGCAGCTAGGGGAGAAAGATTCCAAGTTTTTCCGTGCGCCATAGCTGGTGTTGCTTGAGTTGGACAGATGATGAAGTCAAGGTTGAGCTCTTGAAACCACTACATGCGAAAATCAGCAATTGCCTTCGCAGAAGACCAATGAAGGTGAACTTTTTCTCTTATCTCAAGTGTAAAATCGGCCCTGTTATCCCATCAGCAAAAGAGTCTGGATGAAGTGTATTTGACCTCACTTCTTCACATTCCAGCGCATAATGGCTTCTGTATCCTTATGTCCCCCTGATCGCAGAAGCGTAGCCATGATATGGTCTCCTAAGGCATAGCGGAAGAGCCAGCTGACCATGACCTTCAAAAGCCAAGGCAGTCGGGCAGAAAGAAGGGGTAGAAACATTGAGCGCTCCCTCTTGTCGTTCTTCAGTGGCTTCGTGAGCGTGTTGTAGCGGTCAGCAGACGTGTAGACGGCAAAAATCTCCATCGCGCGGAAGACTAGGATGAAACTCAGCCCCTGTAAACGTAGAGAGCACAGCAAAAGAAACACCGTAATCTTTCGGATCGATCTGCAACAAGTTCAGCGTGTTTCTCCCGGATGGTGGAGAGGCTCACCTCAATGCATTCATACCCTTTCTGTCTCAAGGCGTCCACGGTCATCCCCACGGCTCTCTGACAAGCAGGGCTCGCCTTCACAAAACCGTCTTCCTTCCAATAACCGAAACGGTACTTCCTCTCCTCGGTATTCCTCCATGGAATTGCAATGAAAGTATCTCCTGCAATTTTTCGCTCTCTTCCTCCATCCATCTGGTCCATCGCTTCAACTACCACCTTCGTCAATACTTCCAAGTCGTCCACTGAGCGTGCCATTGGGCCTAGCACAGAATTGACTGAATTAAAGCCTGCTGCGCCGGGGGTATTGGAGTAGGACGATTGAGGGAAGCGCCCTTTCGACGGTTTGAGAGAGTATACTCCACTATCAAACGCGTAGTAAGAATAATCAAATAGTAATGCTATCGATGAACTTACCAATAATGCGCTGGGATCCGAAGACTTCCGCCAACGTCGCTCCTATGCTCTCTCCTCAGTTACAGTCAGGATTTCATACAATAAAAGAAGCTGACCCGATTCCAGCAGCACTGCCATCTTGCGCCAGCAACGAGGCTTCACCACCAGAGGAACCACCAGAGGTATGGTCTCCATTGTAGGGGTTTGTAGTTGCACCCTTTGTTACGATCACCGAACGTCAGTTTTCCAAGTGCCTTTCTGAGTAAGTGTACGTACGAAAATGGGGTTTGAGCATTCGAAAGCCAGCATCGTCCTTTCCACATGTCAACGTCAGCAGCTCATCAGTTCTAAAAGACTATCCAGACTTACTGTGGAACGTTCGTTTTAACATATACCACGGCTCCCTGTTCCTTCAGCACCTTGACAATCAAAGCATCTCTCTCGAACTTCTTGCCGATATAAGACGTAATGCCAATCGTACCCTCTCCGCCAGCAATGCCTAGATGGTCTTTGATCGAGATGGGTACACCGTGCAACAGGCCTTTGACACGTCCGCTTCCCGGAGGATAGGCTGTGTCGAGCGCTTTGGCAGCTGCGAGAGCCTCGGGGTAGAGGGTTCCTGTCTGTAAAGTTATTAGCTTTTATTCAGAACAGGTGCAAGAAATCGAGTGTCCGTTATACAGCGTCATAACACTCCCACATCTGGAGACTACATCTAGTCTGTCAACGGTCAAGTATCCACTGTTGTTCATTTTGAACCTAATATCAGCACCAATAGTTCGTTTCGGAGCCCAAAATCTCCCACTCGAAACTGAGCAAACTGCACAGAGGAATACAAATACAGTGCTGAACAAAGAAATGGACATGAGTTCAACAGTCTGGAAAGCTCACCAAACAATTTGTTCTCTCATGTGCCCTCCTACTGCTCCTGATGAACGCCTCTAGAACTCTTTGCGCGGTCCATCCAGGTTTCCCGGTCTTAATATTCTCCACAATCTCTACAATAGATGCAGACAGGTAAGGCAAGTCGTCTGCTGGCGCTACAGTTGGAAGCGGTGGGTCGAGCACGGTTTGCGCGAGGTGCAAACGAACGGAGGGGATGAGAGCTGACATGGTTGGTCGTTCTTGGACTAGGGGATTGACGACGTTTTATGGATTGGGCGTACAATTGTGATATGACCAGGTTGACCCAAAAACAGCTGCACTCTATAGATGATCTATAGTAGAACTTTTCCTGTTTGACAGTTATTCTGAGGACTGGGGAATCTGGGAATCTGGGGAGAAGTTGAGTCCGGTTAAATGTCTCCCGTGTGCCGGGAATGCTGCGCAACTTGCTTGTGAATCTAGCAATTGAGATAAGGTCGAGGAGTAAGTAAGTCTAACATCACTAACAATTTGATCGACCACTCGTTTTTGGAATTTTCTACCTCCAACTAAGCCGCGAAAGAGATCTTTCGACAGCGGGAGAAGATTGTACCCTGCCGAAAAAGTAACTGGGCAGGCAATCCTATTGCGGGAACCATGAGCTGAGCAAATACCCGGCCTGTTCGTGATCGAATGCCATTGCAGGAGCTTAATGATTTCCCGAATGCCCCTTACTACCTTGTGTTGATTGTAAAAGTTGAAAGTTCTTTGCAAGTTCACGAACATCGTTTCTGTTTCCGTCTGTGCTTCCGTCATCTTTACATTTATCATCCATAATGCTTCTTTTCACTTTACTTGGTCACTTCCTCTGAAATTTACCCGGAATGGGCCTCTCCCTTCTCAACGCTGTCCCCAAATCTCTCTTGCTCTTCACAGCTTCGGCGTTGAAAATTGGGGTGGATACAGGGGAGGCGATGGGGAATCCAGAAGTGGAACTCGCAACCAGGGAGTTGGCGGAGAGGCTGCTATAAGTCGAAACCCGACATGATCAAAACATGCAATCCCCTAGCGAACGTGAGAGATGGGAGACGTACGTGCCCCACTGGCTCCTGAGTGTCAGGTCGCACACCTTCTTTCCAATCATGATATTTTTGTTCAACCTTGGGTTGGCTTCGAAAGTCGACACCTGGTCATCCATACAGCTGATGCTTCCGCTGGGAACTGCTCCATCTAGCAAGTTATGTCTTAGCTTGTTGGGTTGATGGACGGGATGAGTGAAGATCACGAACAGAGGTACAGGTAGAGCGTGATGACTGTTACTTGGGCGAAGTCTTCCTGGACGGAAACGCCGCCTTACCAAGATATAGAATCCTTAGATTTTGTCATACAGGAGGAGATGGAACTGTACCGTAAGGGTCTGGAACACTAATACGAGTGTTTAGATGGAATTCCTGGCGGCAAGAAAAGGACCATACCAAGTATCAGCAGCAAGCGCATTTGTCCACGCTGTGGAGACGGATACTCCCTGGTCGATGTCGTGCCCTCTTTTCGCCGACAAGTGTCAAGCGAGTTCTGATAAAAGAGGAAAGCTCACGCTTCATGCACAAATACGCTCAATCCCTTCAACGATAATGTAAAAATAGTCAGTCCGGGCAATGGGAGTACAAACAGCTTCGTCGCTGCAATCACTGTAGCCGGCCAAACTCGTAAAAATTCGTGTTCATCAATCGCATGGAGGGAAAACGAACCCGAAGATAGCCATGTCCTGCTCATTGGAGAAAGCAGATCTGGAGCCATTGAAAGCAAGCAGGGTCCGAACATGGTCTCTCAGATGAACTGGCATCCTAGCGAATTTATCGAGGAGCTGAGTGAAGCTCATCTGCGCGTCGCTGGACACCCAATATTCCTTTCAACCTAGGCGGACAATGTATTAGGAGAACGGCGCACGAGCAGCGGCAGACAGTCCACGGCTCAGAGCAGTCGTCGATGGTGGCCGCGACCGCGCTCATCGTCGCCGTGCATAAGGGATCTCCTCCATTCTGGGCGTATTGTTGGCAAATCTCGGGGACTACTGGTAGTGCAACAGTGGTGTAATCATGGATTGGTAGCGCGTCCTTGTACTGGAACACATCACCTAAGCCTTTCCCAGATGAAATGTCAATAGGAGCTTAAGCAGAGGAGAATAAAAGTACCATTCGGATACGCGTATTGTGTCTTCACTGCAGCTGAGGCTACGCTCACGAGTGTAGTGAGGATGAGGGTCAGCATGCTGGTGAAGTTTGGGGTGGATACCAGCGAGGGGCTCTACCTTGAAGGGTTCTGGCTATGCTGCTTTTATCGTTGAAAGCTTGCAGAAAAGTCTGCTGCAGTGTGATATTCGTGGTCGAGAGTAGGATACCGTAGGACACCGTAGACTGGACACCAAGTCAACGCGTCGCGTGGTTTCCAATTATTTTAGTACTGTTGTTTATGAACGATCTCCACAAAATCTACTGAATCCATCGAGAACCGTGAAGAGAGAAAAGCGGAACAGGTTCCTACAACCCCTTTGCGTCCTGCTTCAAACCTGAAGTTGTTGATCCCATGCGATGTTCCCCCTTTCTAATGTCAATCGGTTTGCCTCCCTCTTGTATTTCGTTACATATCACGTATCGTTCGTGGAGGAGGCGCATGGAATTGGAGCTCCTCCAAGTGGACAGATAAGCCCAACTTTGCGGGTCTCTAAAGGGGAGTCCTTGATATCCCTGATACGCGTGACAGGTGACGTATCTGTAATAGCTTCCACACTATCTCCGTTGTTCTCTTTAATGCTTCCGTTGTGTTCAAGTCATATGCATTGGCTTAATTACTATTTCCATTGTGCTTAGTCACAAGGCTCAACCTGAGTGGTCTGCTTGATCCCCTTAATTATCAATATCCTGCAGCAGCCGGCAGCTCTACACCTTCCGCAACTGTCGCAGTGAACTCAATATTTATCTGTTCATAGGCGAGAAGAACTTGAAAATAACGCACCAGGAACAGGAAAGACAGGATCTCCGTTTGCGTCAAATGAAAAAGCCCTATTGACAGCCCAATGACATTACTGCTCCGAAAGATGGAGGCAGACATACTGCGTCATGACTTTTCTCGCCCCCCATCCTCCCTCGGCATTGACTGGCCAAGCGTGATAAACCTGTGATGAGAATTGACGAGGATTTCAATATTAAGGGATACGGGCTAGTGGGCTAGTGGGCACGCACGATATATGGGGTGTCAATCGCATCAGAGGGGAACTGTCGACGAAACCAGCGAGTCAACCTCACCCCACCCTATTGCGAAGGCTAGATGGGCATGGGACCTACGCTTGCATGACCAGTCCCCACGGTTACGTCGCTCTTCGTAAAGACAGGTCCATCATCTTTTGCATACCAAGCATTGGGATCGAGGGGATTGAGTCCTGTACTATTGAGGCTCATGAGACCTCTACAACATCATTTTAGGTCCACCTGCTATTTATGAGAAGGAGATTCTTACAGCGAATAGCAGGGATCCCAAGAACCGCAGGCTGAGTATATGAGGAAGGTCTTGTCCCCGTTGACGAGGATTTCGGGTCCTTCATTTACTTTTCAGGGGGAGGAGCGTCAACTTTGCAGAATTCAGAGGAAAAAAGCAAAAGGGCTCACCTCCATAGTCGTTAGGTGACCATTGCCAATCTTTCCTCGATCCATCGGGCCAGTAAGGAGAGTGGATCATGGTCCTCTCACCGATGAGCGTGCTAGGTGTCGAGAGCTGAGCGATGTACCTTCCCAGAATTGTTAGTCACACCTTTTGAGTAGAAAAGGTAGAAAGCGCACAAGTATTGGACCGTGCCGGTGTCCCTGCTTTCTTTCCCGCTCCAAATGAAATAATTCGCGAGGACTCCCTCATGATTCAGATAATTGATGAGCACCGTTCCCTTTCGGCAAGTCATCAGGACCACAGTTATGTTATTATGAGAAGTCTCACATCGATAGCGTAGTTCTCGTCAGGCGTACCGACGACCCCCAAGTCTTCAAACGGCTTGGTAGGGTCGTTCGCATCCGTCCCCTTCAGGACATGCATGCGGTGATCAGCGTCGTCTGGTCCATCAGGGAGCGTGCAGTAGACGTAGAACTCTCCGTCGATGATGTGCAGTTCCGGAGCCTATCACGAATCTTCATGCGAGGACATCATGATGACAAGAAGGAATACGCACCCAGACTGGTGGGTTTGGAGGCATAAATAGTTGGATTGGCGGAGAGTCGAAACGATCAAGAGTTTTGGACACAAAGACCGAGACAGACCCATCTGCCCCATCCTGTGATGAGGAGCAGCGTATCAGGTCATGAATGCAGGCTCATACCTGGCATTGTTGGCATCAGGTAGTACATGTTGTTGTATTCTAGCATCCATGGATCCGCATAGTTCCCATCAAGAATCTGCTCTCCTACGCTCATTACTACAACTGGGAAGAGTAGAAGAAGCGAACAGGATTGGTATAAGTTCCACTCTGCCTCTTCAACTCGTCCTTGAGCCAAGGAGCGCGATACGCCCTCTGCGCCTGAGCCGCGACCGAACAGAGCAGTGACAGAACTGTTGCGTTCAAAATTGAGTTCTTCATCGCTTTCCTTTGTATCTGGAGAGGTGGAGAGAAAAGAAAAGAGAACACACCAAAAGCGAAAGAGGATGCCACTATAAGTCTTCAGCTTCCCCGCCAATGCAGAGGCATTCCACCAGGTGTGATATCGACCCCACTCGTCCTCTATCCTAGCCTCATCTGGCCAGGTCGTCAAATGTGTGATGTTCCCCCACAGTTGCTTGTGCGTAGTCACCAGAAATGCGGAGTGGAAGTCGTCGGAACTACGTCACCCGTTACGATTGCTGCTGTTTCTTCTGCTTCTGACGTCTTCTTCATCGTCGGTCGTTGAGACGTAGTTCTGGAAATACGAAGCGTGTTATCGACACATTTGGGATTACAGTAAAGTTAATATGTGCTGCGAAAGACTGGAAGCTGGATCTAACTGTCACTTCTTGATGCGGCAGAGGTCATGATCATAAAATAGCTGGAATCATGATGGGAGGTGAGCTCAAGGTGAGTTTCTTCACATTTACACTGTGAAAGCAGGATCCGTTTGGTGTCTCGGCTGAGCGACATCTGAAAGAAAGAGATTTTAAGAGATGATCTGATTTACCGGTTTCAACATTTCAAACACAAACGGAAATTCAGCCTTGCATGTAGGAGCTCTTGTATGGGCAGTTGTACTTTTTACAACTGTCCCTGAGCAAAAGAACGGTCCTATAGAACAAGAGACAATACTATTGCAATTTATCACTCTACCTCTCAACGTCATACTTGCTACTTCTTGGAGGAGCTCTTGTCAGCGTTGAGTGCTCAATGTACAATGCTTCCTACAATCTGTAAATCCTCCCCATTCTCCGTGATTTCTTGTGGTATCGATGGAGACCGCCATTTCGGGGTTACATTCT